>WYDF02080411.1:0-11168 GCA_009867245.2 Adranes taylori | reverse complement strand
TAGGCGAACACTAATTTCACTCTTCTCCATTTTAACAAGAGACGTAAAATATTATGCAAACGTTTTAAACACACTTGTTTGGCTGTTATATGCGAAAACCGCGCGTGTATGCAGAGCAACAATAAGCCGTCTAGACGCTAACGCAGCACATGAATCAATTATACATATTTTTACATTAATGTTAGACAAACTATTCTGATTATTATATATATTTCCGTTTCTTTTTTTTCATTTCCATACTTATGAAATACTAAATGTGAATATATTTTTTGAATATTAAAGAAAATACCAAAGAAATACTAAATTAAACACACCTCATTAACTAATGGCACATATTACTGAAACATAAAGCGTGTCAAACAACACAGTTATCGATAAGTATTTTTATAGTAATTTTCAAAAAAATATTTTAGTTGTTCATTCTTTTTAACTATTATGTAAGACTTCAAAACTTTAGAAATAATTCTCTAGTAAACAAGTTGAAGTTTAATATCGGATTAATATGTTTCCTGTTAATTGTATATATTATTCTTGGCTTCTTTTTAGATTAATGACTTGTATTGGTCTGATCGGTCCTGCTTTATTTCTTGCCATTTTCTGCGTTGTCGACGAACTATTACTCGCAATTGTATTAGTGTCGGTCTCTATGGGATTGAGTGCTTCAAACTCAGCAGGACATCTTAGTAATCATGTTGACGTGGCACCTAATCACTCCGGTAATTTTGTTTTCGTTTATTAATATTTTTATATTTGTTTGTTTTTGTTTAATTATATTATTATTCATTATTTGTTTAATTATATTTACAGGTACAACTTTTGCGGTGAGCAATACTTTAGCTACCATTCCGGGCATTTTATGTGGTCCTTTAACAGCACACTTAGTTACTACAGGCGGTGGTAAATGGATGGCTGTGTTTCTACTCTCGACCGCAATGAATTTGACTGGTGCTGTTTTTTATTTCACAAACAGTGCTGCCACGCAAGTGATATAAGTAACTTTTTCATTTTAGGAAACATACAGTGTGTGTCTTTTTTAATAGGGACAGGATTGCTATCTCCTAAAGTAGAAGAGATAGAAAATTGTCTAACGGGCAAAAACATAGATAAATAAGAAACAAACAAATATCGAAAATCAGCACTCATGTTTTCAGAATTGTAATTGAAATTTACTCATAGCATTCTTTTTCCGATAATATAAAAAAATAGAGGATTTTTTTGTTATTACCTAACGTACTTAGTTTATCGTTCATACTTATGTAATAACAAAAATCTAATGAAAAATAATCGAAATAACACGAGGATATCTACCAACACTAAAGAGCAATAATTACAATGTAATAAATAAGGTGAATCCTCAAAGCTTTACTAGATTAGGAAAAACTACACGAACGGGATTAATAATGGATTACATGGCAACCAACTCTAAGTTAAAGTAAACAAAAATTCAACTCCACACTCCGATCAGCAATCATAGAATATTACAATGCGTAATAAGAATTCGAAAATTAAAGCGAACAAAAAGGATTGACTATAATGGATTAAAATCAAGCATAAGGAAAAAACTAGAAACGGAAAAGGTGGACAGCTTCAAATCACTACAGAAAATTATAAAAACAGAATTAGAAGAATACACAACCAGAACAACGAAAAAATACACAAAAAAACTCGCACGAACGATGGATAACCAAACAAATATAAATAATGATAAATCAAAGGAACAAAACATATCTGCAGGTATTACAAAATATAAGAAGCAACTACTTCAAACAGAAACTCAAAGAACGGAACAAAAAAATAAAAACCGAAATCAGGAAATCCAAACAAACATACTATGAATAGAGAATAAAATCGGCTGAAGGAAATAACAAGAAAATCTGGCAAGTTATCAATGAAATCCAAACCAAGCACACTAAAGGAAAGCTAAAAGTACAGGAAATACAACATCCAGCAAAGAAAGCAGTAGAAACAGATGAAATCACAATAGCAAACATTTTAAATGACTACTAGGCAAATGTAGCCAAAACTCTAAAAGCATAAAACACATGACCTTGTCTTAATTGTAACATAAAATCGCATGACCCATCAATGTATTTAACATCCACAAAAGGGTAGGAAATGGGAAAACCCATAGAAGGAAATAAATATTGCTCCTGGATATGATAGAATAAAATCAGCATTAATATGACAAAATAAAACCAACATTAGTCAACACTAGTTAGAACATCAGATTTAACACCAATCAAAGCTAATAATTGAAACAAGGAAAAGAGGAATATTTCCTGTTCAATTGAAAATAACTGAAATTACACCCGTGTCCAAAACTGGAAACAAGAAAGTAACAAAATTATATACCTACAACAAATCTATCAATACTAAGTAAAATCTCTTGAAAATCTTTGTATTCAGGTTATCCTAAACTGAATACAAGAACACGTAAGCAACTTAAGCATAGTTTCAACAAACCAACATGCATACCAAACAAATCGAAGCACAACAGCAAATATCAACCTAATAAACTATATGCACGAAATAATGGATGAAAAATGAATGTGTCACAGGAATTTTAATAGACTAACAGAGCATTTAATGCCATAGAAAAGGAAGCAATGGACGAAACACTAAAAGAAAACGGTTACATGGGAAAGCAGGAGAACTGATGAACAGTAATAAATAACAGAACCAGTGAAACAAAAAGTATAGAATATGGAGTACCGCAAGGCTCCATATTAGGACCGTACCTGTTCATATTGTATACAAATGATCTCCACCTGCATGAACTACAAGGAAAATGCATGATGTACGCAGATGATGTGACATTGTCCAATAGAAACAGACGATCAAGAAATAACTAAACAAATACGAGAAGATCTTGACATCATAATGAAATGCGCAAACACATTCAATTTAACAATAAACTAAGACAAAATTAATCGTATTAACTTTGAGAAGAAAACGAAACTACAAAATATCGGTAAAGTACCTGACATGGAACAGAAAATGGTTAGCCAAATCAACTTGCAGTACCTGACACAAGAAAAAGAACACTAACGAAGAGATCGGCAAACAGAACTGGAGAGAAAATGATTCACGCAAGGACTGAACTTATATAATCAGCTACCAGAAATGTTGAAGTACATCGAAGATATCCTAGAATTCAAAATTGAAATAAAAAGGCACGTAATCAAGAACAGTTACTCATAAAAAACTTACAAAATGTTGCAATACTTACATATATTCTCTAATACCTTGAATTATATATAAAATTAATTCTACGTTTGTAATAACCGTAAAGGTTTTTGAAGCTTGTATAAGTAAGTTAAAAATAATACAACGTTTCGTAACTACGGAGACACCTTGAACATTAATTTTTTAAACACGGATCTGGATTTTTGATCAGCGAATCGTTTCAAAATGGTGTACTAAATACAACCCTGCATTTGTAATAGTTAATATTGATTTCGCACGGTTCTTATTTTCAGACCGAGACCCATTTCGATTAGTTCCATCTGTGATATATTTAGTTTAGAAGGATAAAAAAATGTTTAATCACAATGACATGTTTCACTTTTAGAAAGCTAAAACTGTACTAGGTACATATTATACTGTAGATAATCCAGGGTCGTATTAAAAAAATGTTGATGGTGTTTGCACAAGAACGGAACGTTATATTACATAAATATTGTCGGGTATCTTAGTCATACCACAAAAAAATTTCATTTCAATTTTCTTTATTTATTTCTTAATTATCTACATGTTTTCCCATTTATACATTTCTCAAACTATTTTAGGAGATATCAGTACAATCCCCTAGCAGAAAATACAGCCCGTGCATATGTTTTTGTCTCAGGGAACATATATTGCAGATATATAGTTTCAAACATCATATATTAACATATATGTTTTTCGTTTTATAAGATTGTTTGCAAAGATTTTAAATTTCCAATCTTGTACAGGTCATAAATTTAACAATTTTCTATATTTATTTTATACTAAAAATCAATGATCTGCATTTGATACTACTAACTACTTAATTTTATATCTTCCAAAGCATATTTACGAATATGTTCCATTTCAAAGCTTTCCGACGAGCATAAAGCTTGATATGCTATGAAAATCATTGAATAGTAGAAACAAGGTAGAAGCAACCAGTATAAACCAGAGAATATCTTAATTTCATAAGTTCAGATAGCGAAATGGATTTCTTTATGCAGGGTGTATCAGAATGGCACGCAATAATTTTCGGAGCGTATTATATTACTAAAACTTAGATTAAAGTCTGGTTTAAAATCTTGAATACCCGAATTACATTCCTGGAAAGAGTAACCGAATCAACTTATTTTATTTTGTGTTTGTAACAGTTATGTGATGAAATTGACAAAAACTGAGGTGCACCATATATTTCAAATTTTCATCCGGTCAATTAAACAAAAGAATTGTAAGGAATTCTGCCCCATATAACATGATTAATGTGTTTAGTCAGACTCTGAGTTTTCGCATGTAGGAAAAAACTCAGACTCTGACTGTCCTAAGTAGTAAACACGGATGGACCAGATAGCTAAGAATCAACTTCATCGTGTATAATAGGTAAGTGAAAATGATCAGCATGACGGTACTTCTCATCTTTTTCTATTGCTTGTCGGAGAATAAAGATGATGACTGGTTTGTTATCATCCAAATATAGGTAAAAATAGGCAAACATCTGTGAAACAATCTTTCTCATATTTTCTAGAGTTCTAATGTAGCTCGCTACTCCGTAATATTTTTTGATATTGTCTATAGTCGAGTTGGTCAATCTTCGTCGACCACCTAGCCATTTTCCATCGCTCAGGGCGGAAGCCCATTCTAATTTTTTCACTGCTTTCGTCTGAAACTTGTTCGGAATTTTAACTTGAGACGTACTCTACAATTAATGAAATGAAAGACTAGTGTTCCAAAAATTCCGTTTAATAATAATTTGCATTATACGTGAGCTTCTAAGCCCAGCAAATTCAAGTTGACATGTTTCGTGGAAACAATTACCACTTCATCAGAACTCATGTGCCTGCATGTTAATTTAAAAAATTTAATACTAACTTTTTATATAAGTATTTGGAAAACGTTTTTATATTAAATTTCATCATTAAGTTATTAAATTTTGTTAACAAAATCTTATTAAAATTAACAAAAATATAAAAATGTTTTCGAAATACTTACATAATATGTTAAAGTTTTAAAATTTTTAAATTAACATGAAGACACAGGAGTTCTGATGAAGTGATAATTGTTTCCACGAAACTTGTCAACTTGAATTTGCTGGGCTTAGAAGCTCACGTATAATGCCAATTATTAGTAAATGGAGTTTTTGGAACACTAGTCTTTTCATTACATTAAAATGTAGACTCCAACGCTGAGGCGTACTTCGATTTTCAATTACTCTACAATTATTACAAGTTTATTTTTATTCTTGAAACTAAATCAGGGATTCTCAGCCTGTGAGGCGCGATAACATCAAAGGGGAAGCGCGAGCATGTCGGAAAAAGTTATTTAATTAACTGAAATAAAAGCAAAATAAAAAACGTTTGATGTAATAAAAAATAAAATACATATTTACATTGAAATAATACACTTATAAATAGGATTGGATCAGTACTGTATAATGTATTTAATAATAAAATTATCAATATTAAATTAAAAGCAAGTTTAATTTTTATTAATGACTCCGTTGGGCCTGTCCTGCAGAGCAAAGTTTACGAAAGAATGTTTAATATTAGACAGGGACACCCTGAGTTCTTTGTCTATATGTAGCTGAGATCTATATTTTGTCTTCAAAGCAGCCACCGCAGAAAATCTGGTTTCGCAAAGGTAGGATGTTGGAAATAGTAATAGTATACCAAGTGCTTTCGTTTTTGTGCAGAAAACTCATTATTCACCCTTGTCCTAAATTCAAAGAGTGATTTATTACTAAATTGTCTTTTGATTTCTCCACTTGCCGTGAAGTCTATGAAGATTTCTTCCTCTGCAGTTCAGAGATCTTCAGAGGTATTTTGAAATGGACCCCTACCCCACTCGTAACTTGCTACCAAGCTGTAGTCAACAAGAAAATACTTTTTAAAATTCTTTGCCAGCATGGCTAAATAATTTTCAATGGTTACAAAAACTACTTTCACATGTTGTTCTCCGGCATTGTAAGTTTTAACACATTCGTCCACATTTGCAAATATTTCTGGGTTGTTGTGCTTGAAATTTCTGCTCCACAAGTCCAATTTTCAACAAAAAGCATTAACTTTATTACTTATATCCAACATATGTGTATTTGTTCTTTGAAGTTGAAGGTTCAGCATATTTAATTTCTCGAATATGTCGACCAGGTAACTTAATTTCATCACAAATAAATCATTAACTTCATCACAAAAAGCATTAACTTTATCAAATAAATTAAACAAGAAAGTGTTCCAAAAACTCCACTTTAATTGATATCGTACGTTATGAATTAAAGTGGAGTTTTTGGAGCACTTGCTTCTTTAATTTATTTCATTAACTTGGTCCGAACTCTGGAACTTTTCTTATTAACTTTATCACTCATATCCAACCAGTGGCAGATTTATGTACTGTGCCGCTGCAAGCACTGAACGAATTGCCGCTTTTTATTCATTTTTATCTTTCATATACCATGTACGTACGAAGTACGTATAGATATAAGAAAATATAGGATTCATGTTTTGAGAGAATTTTTGTATTTCACCTTAGTACATGTTTTGTATTCAAATCACTACAATCCTTTCAAACATAATTCAAACAGGGTCATAGGGAACAATCTTCCTCAAAAAAAATTCTTGGTGATAAAATTAAGGCATTCGTATTTTTCGGTGTCTGTATGTTCAACGGTGCAGATACACACGATGAGTCCACAGAAAGGTTTTTTAATCATTTTTTTTTAAATACAATATGGCGGACAGCCATATCCTAATCGCGAGTATGCACATCTCCATGTTTCTTTGCGTGGTGGGAAGCTATAAATTGTTTTACTTTTTAGTGGCTATGTCACACAACCGCCTGTCAAAACAGGGAGAACTGATTATATTTGTTTATATAGGTCTTGACCACTTATCCAGTTTAAACCCATTGGACGAATCGTATTCCATATATTTTGAATGACATTCTGATTTACTAGGCAAAAATGTAAAATTTATGGTACTAACCAAAAGCTATCTTATATTCATGTAATAAAATTTTTAAAGGCTCAAACATTACTAAATCTCCAAACTAAAATTAAGACGACCAAATAAAGTTGATAGCGCTATATTCAAAAAATAAATAATCTTTACATTGGGAATTTGAAATTTTTGCAAAAATGATTAGGAAATTGTTATATGTATTTTGTGTTTTTGAATAAAATTGTAATATTAATTTATATCTGACTCAATTAAGATTTTTATATGATTATAAGGTTTAATAAATAAAAGAACCCGGAAAACTTATTATCTCTTTACTCACTAGTAATGAAAATGATGTAATTTCTTAGTTAACGTTATGATGTAATTTCTTTAGAATTCTGTAGAAAAAGAACTTCCTACTGAGTCGTACCATATGTTATAATAGTCCAACTAATAATTCTTAGAGCCTTATTATTTATGATTTATTTAAAGTAGAACTATAGCACACTTGTAAATATTGTAAGAAATATATGTACAGTTTCGTTTTTCGCGAATATCAAAATTTGAAACCTATGAATAAATTTATAAAAATGCTTCATGATTTAATTCATAATATGTACATATCATATTTTTACACGTAAAGACCCAGCCATACAGAGAAATGATTGCATAATGCATGCTTTAACTACGTTAATAAAATGTTTCAAAGAAATATTTTTATCCATATTTGTTTACTGTATTCTAATCTCAAAATTTGCAACCATTTCGAAGAATTTCAATATCGCGAAAGTGTATATAGAAATAACTTTTCTCGAGTCTTAAAACTGGACCATTCTACAGTATGGACTACTTAATTATATTGTATATATTTAAAGAGAATGATAGTAAGTTTTTAGACTGAATTTAGCACTTATCCACATGTATCTAGGAAACAAAAAAATAAATTAGTCAACTAAGAGAAATATTTCAATAAGATGAAAAGCTTGTATCATATTTGAATTTAATTTTTTTCGTAATTTGTAATTAACTACGTTTTAATCTATCTTCTAAAGCATGTATGGTTTGAAAGTTTATCCCAGACAGAGCCGGATTTGCATTTACGAAGCACTTTATTTCTGAGCTTTGAGGCCCCAATTTATTTGACTTATTTAGATAACGATTTTTAAACATTCAATTTTTAAATATTTGAAGTTAATCAAAGCATCGATTTGAGAGACAATCAATAAAACTCAACGAAATATGAAAAGTAATCTTTTAAAGTGATATAAAATTGATATATATTTTTTTCAAAAACTAAGTAAGGTGAATTGTGATACAACAGTTTTTCATTAGTTTGAATGTATAGCGCTGCTAAATAAAAAGTTTAACAATTTAAATTTAATTGTTAGTTTTGTTTTGGTTAGAAAATCGCATGACACATTACAAAAACCAATGAGGACTCACGATTTAAGATGATTGTCATAGCAACCTTACAAACTATCGATAATATTTTGATATTTGCTATCAAACAAAAATTAAGTGATAATGAAAGCAAAACTAACTTCACAAATTTTCAATTTTATTGCATAAAATAAATAATACCATAATCATTGAAAAATAGCATTGATGGCATGTTACCGTGTCCATTCACTTACGTTAATTGCTCCTCACCAACACCTTGTTTGGATAAGTTGGACACCGCCGACGCCCTCACAGAATGATTTGTCACCTTGACTTTTTTGTGCCAATTCCAATCTTTCTCGCCGCATCGGACCTCCACGTCGATATTAGATTTCTTCCAATAGGACAATTTTTGTACCAACCTTTAGATGTTGCGTTTTGCCAATTTAGATTTCGGGTAAGCAAAAATGTTTTTATTTATATTAATGATTTAGTCTCTATTCACAACGGTTCTACTATTCATTATGAGATCGGACAATGAACAGGACTTATTTCTTGCTTCACGGTGTGTACTGGAGAAGGCCAGTGAGTGGTTCGCCATGAACGGATTATCCATGAACATCGATAAGACGCAGCATATGACATTTACTTTCAATCACCTAAGTAATAACATAAACCCGGATTTTATCAAATTACTTGGAATCTCCATTGATAGTCACCTTACTTTGAATATGCATGGACTGCAGTTGTGTAAAAAGTTGTCCAAAAGTATATTTATTCTGCGTAGTTTATCCGATTCAATATCTAGCCATGTATTATTATTAGCTTACCATGCTCTTTGCAACTCCCATACGTTGTATGGGCTGCTTATTCGGGGCAGATCTAGTTTATGGCAAACCATTTTTGAGCTTCAAGAGAGAGCTATCAGGATTATTGCTAGATTGTCGTACAGGGATGATTGCAGGCATGCATTTGACCGTTTGAACATTTTAACGTTTCCTTCTATGTACATTTTTGTCACTCTCATATGTTATCTCATATGTAGGAATAATGTAGAAAATTATAATGTCGGTGGTCACATCTGAAGTAAATTAGATATTAGACCTCCTATTATACGCCTTACTAAGAATGAGCACAGCTTTAATTTTATCGGTGTTAGATTTTTTAATAAATTACCTCGTGTCAGTGTTTAAAGCTAAAATTAAACAATTTTTAATCAATAAGTCATTTTATTCTTACGATGAGTTCTTGTATACTTTTTTAGATACAGATTTTGTTTAAGAATGACTTGTTGCTACAGTTATGTGTTATTCTATGTATGTCCTTGTTCTATGCTCTGTTAACATGTTTTCTGCAGTCTTATTGTTTTTTTTTACGAATGTAAACACTTTGTGTACTAGCATAATAAATTATTTTATTTTTTTACTTTATTCATTGCTTCATTACATTTTGAAATTACAGAAGCATGTATTGTGTCATGCGATTTTCTTACCGAATACCCCTCGTGCATTGATTGATACCGCTAATTTCTTCTCGTGATTCTCAAAAACGTATAATTAACCCTTGCGTTCCTTCCGCTGGGGCTATTTAATCACGATTTTGAGAATCACTCGAAAAAATTACCGTAACAAACAATACACTTGGGATATTATGTGATATTTTTTTTAGAACATGGTCGTTTATATCACATGTCAAATGTGTTAATGAAATATATTTTGTAATGCAAAGCTTGTGCATTAATTATTGGGGCAAATGTATAAAATATGGACAAATCTGCTCATTTCTTTAACAAAATTAGCAACTTTTCTAAAAAAACGACATCATATTAGAGAATGTTAAAAAAAGCATGAGAATATTTGTTACAGTGGTATAGAACTATAAATTATAAAGCAAACTGGAAAGTTAAGTAAGCCCCTTTGGTTAGTGATTGGTTGTGGCGAAACTTTGATAATCTCGTTTTCATCTACCGTATCAGTGTCGGCGATTTTTGGCCCAACAAATTTATTTTTGTATGGCCTTGTAAATTTAACGACCCACCCTCCATCGTTTTGCTCTAACACGTTACCAACAAAATGTTTGATTAACTATTTTGTGGAATATTTTACAAGGACCCAACATCCTAAAGCGACAATATTTTGTATTCCTTGCAAATCTATGTTATTTTCATCAATCTAATAACCTAGCATTTGTCATGAACTCAAACAAATACTGGGGACATGGGACCCCCATCACTGCTGCTGCTACTGTTGGAAGATACTCCAGCTTTTCTTGTAACGCTTCTCTTAACTGATTTTAAGCATATTATCTTTAAGCATATTTATGCCTTCTGTAGATGTTAAGATTTCTGCTCCGAGACGACATACTTTAGTTTTCTTTTGTGGTAGTGGCTTTGGTTTGACTGCGGACAATAAACGGTCTTCAAGTGACACACTGATGGTACTAGGTTAGCCACTGCTTCAGAGGCCTAGTAATGACTTTTCAGCAGTTACTTCTCTTTGAGTTTTTGTTGAAATATTGTTAGTTTCCTTACAATTTTGCATAAGATCTGAGGGAAAATTTTCTTCCGGAATATTTCGAATAAAAGGGAATATTCCTCCCTTTCTGAATCCATTTGAGATGACATCAGGGGAAATACTTTTCGATATATCACACAAG
>WYDF02080400.1:0-11168 GCA_009867245.2 Adranes taylori | reverse complement strand
ACAAAATCAACGTTCAACGCTTGTTCGACCCTTATAATCGGATTAAAATCGAAGCAGGCATATTATTTTTGCGGGTCTACCTGACATTAACATAGGCCTACACTGTTGTACCCCAATAATCCGCAATAACGAATTGGGACCATTTAGCCCCAAATTTGAGCCCCAACAATACATTTCTAATTCGATTCTTGAAATTTAGCAGCCAGCAAAAAATGTGTGTTGTTCAATCTGCTGTCTAGATCGCAAGTGAAGAAACGACCTTTTTCCTCCAACAATGTTTAGCTTCTCTCGCATGTTCTCATGTTCCCCAGTACTGCGTATATTCCCCTATACCAAGCTTAGCCTCCAGAAAGTAGTACCATCATAAACTGCCTAACATCTTTAAAAATCGGAAACCCTACAATCCGACAAGGTAAATAAACAAAATCGACTAATTATTCCGAATGTTTGTTCACTCATTTCTGATGTTAACACTCTTGAAATTTAGAATCAGCGATGACGCTGGCTTCCGTTATAAAAATCTACCGCTATAATTGACTGAACTTAATGACAGAGAATAACGCAAGATGTCACCACCACAAGTCAAATGACATAGTTGCCTGTAAAAATAATTGCTAAAAATTTCTAAATATTTTAAGAAAATTCAGTATAGAAAATACCAAAGTAACAATATAGAAAATTCCCTACTTCTTTCCTCCCGAATTAAGTGAAAAATAAATGGAATAGTTTTAAATAATTTAATAGATAGCATTAAAATAGCGCCATCTATTTGAGAAATATCGGGTTAATGAAAAGCCTTGTTCACACGTCACAATGTATACAAAACCCTAGTTCACACGTTAAAAAAATATCGTAAGGTAAACTAATTTACTGTATCACAAATAAAACGTTACACGTTAAATTATACAAAACATTGAGCATTATTTATTTAAAACAAAAATATTAATACGAAAAGTCTTTTGCAGTTAATATTATCAGTAAATGTTAATATAATAAGTGTCACGGTACCGCGTCAGAAGTTGAAACTTGTTCAATCATACATTGACGAAACTTTGCCGTAATAGGTATGTATTACAAATTGGCTTGTCGGATTCCAGAGGGCATCGGATAAGACAGAGGCCGGATTACTGTGGGTCTACAAAAGCTATACAGTTTTGTTGATGTTTGTCAAACAGTAAATATAATTAAAAATTGTTTGAGAACCAATGTAGAAAAATTCATAATTTATTAAAAACGTATTGTTAATAACACCAATTAAAATTTAAAATTTCCTAAACGAAAAGAAAGTACTTATAAGTTTAATATAGGATTGATTTAGTAAATTGCTAAAAGTAATTTAGATAAGAGGTAATCCAAAGTTGGATCTATTATTACCGAACATTTCATATAAATTAATAGTTTAATATAAGAATGTGTATTAATTATTTCTCTTTATACTTAATTATCACAAATAATATATGTTCTACTAAAAGCTTTGTATTATCGATTAATTAACATATAAAAAATACATGCTATATTATCTATCTATTATTTTCTTATGATAAAATGAAGACCTAAAAATTAGTGTATTATTACGAGGAATGTTAACTAATTCAGTACAAAAAAAATTGCATAATATCTGCAGTTTCTATTACCTTCTTAAAGAATTAAAATAAAAAGTCAGTACTGAAAAAATACATTTGATTTAAGTTAAATATTAAGTCCTCATTTTAATTAAATTCAAACCCCCAAGAGTGTACCAAAACTCGATTTATTGAATAAACATTCTAGGTATCGGTAGCTACGAGGACCAGCAAATGCGTGCTTTGACATGTTTCCGGGCGACAATTACCCCTTCTTCAAGAACTGAGCAAATTGCTTTAATTAAGTATAATTAATTGGAAGTACAAATAAAGTTCACCTTAAGCACATTTCTTGCTATTCGGATATATTATAATTTTATATCATCACTTTGTAGTTTTGGAAAATATGTTATTTTATATGAATTTGACTTGACTTTAACATAATGAACAAAATTTAAAGGATTTAAAACTATTGTGACGTTAATGACTTGCTTTAATAAAGAGTTTTCATTTTACAGTTTGTCGCCGCCATGTTGACAGTAAACAATGAAATTTAATACTAGAAAATTATTAGAACGGAAGTAAAATACTTAATTAGACTGTCCAACTTTACAGTTCAATAATACAAATATTTCAAAAATACAAAATAGAAATAGGTTATTCTGATAAGTTGTTCAACTCAAATCTATCGAGTTATACATTTGTATTATGTATAACTCGAGGGTTGTCTAATAGTAATCCACAGCGCGCTCTAGCGTACGTTGTAGACAACGTAGACAGCTAATAGAAGGGTCATTGTATGGACTGAAGTCTCAAGTATACGTTCCGATCATGTGATAGGGGGATTCGTTTAAAGGAAAAATGCCAAAAATTCGAAAAGACAACAAGAACAGTCCGTCGGATCGGATTTCACCAATAGAGCAACGTGCGTATATTCGCATCGAAACAGTGCGCGGTAAAAACGTGTCCGAAATTCATGCCGCGTTAAAATAGCATGAGGAAGGTTTACTGTGCATCGTAGCATACTACAGAAGTGGCACACGAAGTTTCGAAGAAGCATCGAAGACGATCCTAGCGTGGGACATCGGTCTACTGTAATAGTTGACAACACAAACGCTTCAATCATTGCAACGTTGTACGACGAAGACCGGAGGTTCACAGTGAAATAAATTGAGGCGTAGACAGTAATTTCGAAAACTAGAGCGCATTATATTTTAACACAAGTAATAGACAAACGAAAGCTGGCGGCACGGTGGAGTCCCACACTTCTTGTCAACCGAACAAAAAGCAACATGTTTGGAAATTGCGCACGAATTGCTTGCTCGTTATGAAAATAAAAGTGAAATATCATCATCGTAATTGATGAAACCTGGATAGAGACTTTGAGCCCGAAATAAAGTATCAGAGAGACGTTTGGAAGAGTTCAGGTCGCCGAGAGCACAAAACGTTCGTCGCCAACAGTCGAAAATGAAAGAAATGATGATTTTTCCCTACGATAAACAGAGCGTAATTGCCAGTTTTATACTTTTCGGAGTTAATCGAAAAAAAGTGCTCACTTCTGAAGTATTGCTCACTTCTGAAGTAATTCACATAATCTCTTGAAGTTTAGAAGAATTAGTTAAACAAAGGACAATGAGATACGCAATTTGTATATAAAGCTTTTGGATACGTATTGCGGATAATGAATTGTACTCCATAATTAATCCTCCATCATATCCTTATCCTCTTAAATGTTCTACATCTAAACCAAAGTCATGAAGTTTTTTAATAAGTAAATCTGCAAGAGCTTTACCAGTAACATCATATACTGGAATAAATGATAAAAATCTTTTTATCATTACTCACATCTTATGCAAAGTGAAAACTGTTCAATTTGGGAAATATCAGTTGCTTCATCAGCTAACACAGAGAAAAAATGTTTTCATTAACTCTTTCAATAATGTTTCTTTGTATAAGATAGCCGCCAAAAGAATGTACCCATTCATTTTGTATGTCGGGACTGGTATATAACGCAATTTTTGCTGAAAGTTCTAAGTGATGTTTTAAAATTTGGTCTCCTCCATGGGCTCTAAACCTAAGTAAACTTCGAAAGTTTCCAACATTTTCCTCAGGTGTTGTTAAAGTTATACGTTCCCAATCATTATTAGCCCTTAATATTATTTATCCTTGCTTCTTTTTTCTTTTGAGTATCTAGTTGTTTATCTATACTTTCTATTTTATTTTCAACAATTGCCTGAGTATCATTTTCCGTCAAAATAGTATTTTTGTGGTAGATTGTTTGTTCGTGCATTCTAAATGATTCCAATACCTTTTTCAAATTCTGATAAAGCTGATTGACAAATGTTCCTAGTTTTACATGTTTTCCTTTACCAGCTTCCATGTCCAGTTAAAAATAGCACACTTGTAGAACAATGTAGACATATTTATCCTTTTCAGAATACGCAAGTCATTTAAAAGTTTTTTAACCAATTATATTGAAATGTCTCGTCAATGTTACTCGCAAATAAAGTATTTATAATTTTTTATTGGCCTCCAAATATAATCTCTTAACTTCAATTTTTTCATTGTTGCTTATTTGCATACAAACATAATCAGCTATGTCTTTATTAATTACAATTTACATTTCAATTTACTGCTCAAAAAATTTTCTTTTGGTTTATTGCACACACTGGTAGTTTGGTTGGTAAGAGCCAAGACACAGCTGAGCCATTGAAACCAAATAATCATTTCTGATTGGGTATTTGAGAGAGCAAGGTTTTGTTATCTTTTTCATATTTTTTTAATAGTGATCGAGTTCGATGTGTCACAAACATTTTATAATATTTCACGGCTTATAACTGACTGCACTTTTTTAAACATATTTCGGTGAGTAAATATCATTTATTAAATAAAAAATAAATTCATTGTAGCCTTAGAAAATCAAATTTTTGTAAAACTTTTTAAATCTTTTTAATAAAAAGAGGTGATTTCGAAATCTGCTTTGCACAGGTATTTCAAACAGTATAAATTAGCTGGCAAAGTAAATATAAATAATGAAGGTGAACAAACAGCTATATCTGAGACTGTAGAAAACGCTATAAAGCGCTCAATATTAAAGTGTTCTAGTTGGGGATATCCACTAAGCACATTTGATTTCCGTTGCTTCATAAAATATAATTTGGACAGGGAAAGTATGCGCATCCGACAATTTCAAGATAACATGCCTGGTGAGGAGTGGGCATTGGGCTTTCTAAAAAGGCATAAGGATACCCAGCGGCTTTGCGAAAATATTAAAAGGATCCGGGCGGAAGTTTTCCCAATTACAATAAAAAATTGTTTCAAAGAGCTGGATGAAACAAGTAAAGATATACCACCTCACCTTCAGACAAATTATGATGAATCCGCTTCATCTGATGACTCCAGCAAGCGTAAAATGATATTTAAAATGGGATGCAAGTATTCCGAGCGCATAATGAATTCTAGCAAAGCTAGCATATCTGTAATGTTTTCTGCTACAGCCTCGTGGACTTTGCTCCACTGTTACCCAATTTATAAATCAAAACATTTATATGACTTGTGGACGGAAGATGGTGCTCCAGGATCCTCTTACAATAGAAGCAACAGTGGGTGGATAGATGGGACCTGCTTATTGGATTGGTGCCAAAATGTTGTAATCCCATACTGTCGACGTTTTCCTGGAGATAAGCTGCTGATTGGTGACAATCTTAGTTCACATCTCTCCTTTGAGATAGTACGTCTATCAGAAGAGAATGATATAAGTTTTGCATTCCTCCCACGTAACTCCACGCATCTCACGCATCCGTTAGGCGTCTTCTTCTTCAGGCCGCTAAAAAGGAACTGGAGGAAAGTTCTAGAAACTCACAAATCAAAAAGTAAAGACAGTAACGCATTTTTTGACAAAAATACTTCCCAATGCTTACGAAAAAACATTAGAATTAATGAAACCTAATATGGAAAGGGTAATACAATCTAGTTTTGAAAAAATGAGGATATATTCCTTAAATGCCTAGAAAGTGTTACAAAGCTTGCCACTTGAAAGGTCTGATATGGAAGCAGATAATATCGCTGCCCTTAACGCCGATGACAGTTAGACAACATTTTTGAAAGAAATGGTATAGAGAGTGGCGCGTTAAATATGAGAAGAAAAAAAAGGCTAAACCTGCCTGCTGGGCGCAGGGTCACTGTGGCGGATCTTAGAAAGGATGAAAGTTCAGCTAGTGCTTTCAGCGTTTATGCTTCGGCCTTTATGCTTTTCACAGCTGGATGTAGGCCTCCCTCATTGATCGGCATTCTCCCGGTTCTTTGCCTCTTGCTGTCATGTCGTACCTGCTGTTCTTTTTAGATCGTTGGTCCATCTTTCCGGTGGACGTCCAATTGGTTGTTTCTTTGGCGGCCGACATTGCATAACGGTTTACGTATATCGATCGTCGGTCATTCTGGAAATATGACCTGCCCAATTCATTTTAGCGACGCTATTCGTTCCTTGACATCGGTGACTTTTGTTTGTTGTTGGATCCACGATTTGTTATTTTGTCTCGGAGTGAGATTCCTAGCATTGCCCTTTCCATGGCCCTCCACTCGCAACTTGTTCGATGATGACTTTGTTATCGTGAGAGTTTCGGCTAAGTATGTTAGCACTAGCAGCACTCACATGTCGAGCACCTTTTTTCAGGCTGTAGTTCATGTTGCTCTTGAATATATACCGCATGACCTTACGATTTCAACTCCCTCGTCTCCTATTTTGATAGCTCTGGTGCCATAGATGTTATTTATGATTTTCGTTTTCGACATGTTCATCTTCAAGCCAATTTTCTGCGATTCCTCGTTGAGTTGCAACAGCATCCTCGTTAAGCTGCATCAGTAATCTGTTCCAGAGACGTTGATATCAGTACAATGTCCTCGGCAAATCGAAGGTGGCTCAGAAACTTTCCATTCACATTGATTCCCATTTCACTCTAATCAAGTTTTTTGAAGACAGTTTCCAGAGATGACGTGAACAGTTTCGGTTAAATGGTATCGCTTTGACGGACTCCTCTTCCAATTCGAAATTTATCGGTGGTTCTGTGAAGTTTCACACATGACGTTGCATGCACGTAGATATACTTAATCATACGCGTATATCTCGAATCGACCCGAATCGATCCAATGAGTCTATAATTGACCATAACTCGACCGAAACAAAAGCTTTCTCGAAGTCTATGAAGCATAGTGCAATGTCACTTTTGTATTCGTTGTACTTCTCGATTAGACTCCTCATCACCTGCAAATGGTCATTTATGCTGAAACCAGATCGAAATCCGGCTTCTTCTGTCGGCTGATAAAAGTCTAGCTTCTTGGTGATCCTTTGTAGAAATAGGTGGCCGATATCACGTTTCATCCAACACCCAAATTTCCATAGATAGGTTCTTTAATAGAAGTTAAAAAAAATTGAAACAAAAATGTTTTAAAGTTACTTAAATCCTAAGCGTCCCAGGCCGAAAATAATTATGATTTTTTTTTTATTAATGTCCCTTTTGACCCCTATAGACGTTTGAATAGGGATATACTGAGAAATATACGACTCTCCCGATTCACTTTTTGCAGTTGGTATGCTAATACAGTTATCATTAAAAGTATTTCGAAAATTCTGCAATAAATGACGACATATAAGTTAGAGTTGTTTATTAAATTCCTCCATATTTAATATTATTCCACTATTTTCCATTATTTTATTAGAAATCGAAATACGAGAAATCAATTGCCCCGCATTAACCAATCTTTTATTTACGAATGTTACAGCAAAAATGTGAAATAAAGGATTTTATAAAAATCTATTTTTTAAAGATCTAACGCGGCAACAATTCGTCTAAGAAAATCAATTGGTATATGAGTGAGAGAAACTATATGTTCCAGTAGCGAAGAAGAGATGGAAAAGTATTTTGAGAAACAAGACTCGATTAATTACAAAAGTGAAAAAAATGTTGCAAATAAGTAACCTCGTTACTCTTAAGTAAACTCAGAAAGAACAAATGGATGACGGACGAAATAATGCTGATGACGGAAGAGAGACGCGCACTAAAAAACAAAGATCCAGACGGATATAAAAAGAAATACAAAGAGATCCGAAAAGAAATCAGAAAAGCAAAAGAAAACTGCCATGCTCAGGAGTGCGCAGAAATCGAACAACTACAGGAAAAACATGATGCCTTTAACATCCACAAAAAGATCAAAGGGCCCACAGGAGCAGGGAGACACCCACATACAAGTGTACTGATTGATTAATCAGGAAATATAGTACATGGAAGAGAAGAAAAAATGAGTGTGGAAAAACTACACAGAAGAACTGTTTAGAGACAATAGAGAAGCGAACTATGAGCTGCGTGATGTGGAAGATGGACCCAATATAACAGAAGCCGAAGTGTTAAAAGCCATAGGGAGAATGAAAAGTAACCAGGCATGTGGACTTGACAAAATTCCAACAGAAATTCTGAAACTATTCACCGGCAGTGCTCTGGAGAAACTATGCAAATTGTATAACAACATCAACGAATCAGGGGAAATTCCCAGGAAGTGGCTAAAATCAACGTTTCGTCACGATACCAAAAAAGTGTAATGCCAATAAGTGAAGGCGTTCGTACAATCAGCCTGATGAGTCATGCTCTCAAGATATTTCTGAAGATCGTTCATGAAAGAATATACACGAAAATAGAGACCCACATAGGACAAATGCAGTTTGCATTCAGAGAAAACCTCGGAACAAGAGAAGCTTTATTCAAAATACAAGTCCTTGTACAAAGATTCAGAGACGTGAACTGTGACGTGCATGCATGTTTCATTGACTTCAGGAAGGCGTTCGACAGGGTAAATCATGGTAAACTGATCGAGATATTAAGAAGAACACGGATAGATGAAAAGGATACAAGAATAATAGCTAACTTATACTGGAGTCAGACAGCATCAGTAAAAGTTGATGACAAACTAACAGAAGAAAATCCAACGAGGAGTACGACAAGGATATGTACTATCGCCATTGCTGTTCAACATGTACTCTGAAGAACTGTTTTTCGAAGCCCGAGACAATGAACAAGAGGGAATATCTATTAACGGAGCAGTACTCAACAATATTGCAACTGCTATTGGACAAAGTGGTAGAAATTGGAGAAAACTACGGACTTGCGCTGATTGCAGCTAAAACAAGGTACATGGTAATAAGCAAAGCCAAGAACGCAGCACCAAATCTGAACGTAAACGAAGCAATCATAGAGCGAGTGGAACAGATACAATATGTAGGATGTTCACTAAACGATAGCTGGGACCACTCACGTGAAATTAGACAACGCATAGAAAAAGCGAGAGCGGTTTTCATGAAGATGAGAAGTATATTCAGCAGCTTAAGCTTAAAACTACGCCTAAGAATGGTAAAATGCTACGTTTACTCAGTACTCCTATATGGCGTAGAAGCCTGGACACTCACCGATGCCACATGTAAGCGTATCGAGGCCGTCGAAATGTGGGTAATGCGATATATTCTCAAAATTAGCTGGATAGAACACATGACAAACGATCAGGTACTTGAGAGAATGAATATGGAACAGGAATTGCTTATATCCATAAAAATAAGGAAACTGACATATTTGGGATACATAATGAGATGCGAGAAATATTACATACTCCAGCTTGTGATTCAGAGAAAGTTGGATGGAGAAAGGCCACCCGAAAGACGACGGATATCTTGGCTGAAAAATCTGCGCCAGTGGAATGGAGTGACGTCGCTGGAACTGTTCCGAGCAGCTGTCAATAAAGTTGCCACATTGCTATAATTATAGCCAAAATTCGCTGAGCGAATACGGCACGTGGAAGAAGAAACTCGTAACTCAAAACTTTCCAAAGCCCCCCACGTATGATCCGACAAATATTTTATATAATAAAGTTTAATGGCTAGTTCACTATGTATACAAGTATGTATGGCTGGATTAGTAGCAAAATCATTAATTGCTTCGATTAGCTTTTATAAGAAAATTGATCATGTTGTATTTTATAGCTTAGCAGGCATGAAAAAGCATTAAATCCATGATTTTTAGCTTATTAGTTTATTCAGCTTATATGATTTTTTTGCAACTATTTTCTTTGTAGCATAGATGGATGGAGACAGGCGTCTTGGTATCGTAATAAACTCGCACTAATAATCGCCGGAGACTATAAGCATTTAAATATATCATTTATTTTCACTCTATTTATTAATTATACCTTTTTAAGTGATGGTTTTATTTTGGAATATAAATTTTACACAGATTATGATTAAGTAATTTTTTTTATTATATAATTACCTCATCTGGTACTGGTACAAGTTCTAATTATAAACTATAGAGCGAGATTTGCAACGTTTTCTTTTTTATGGTTTTAAATGAATATTACGATTTTCTTTTGCAAATGTGACTCATAATCTTCCTCTTAAATAATTGTTAAATTATGGGATGTCTTGACACAAATAATTTTCTAAAGTTAATTTATTTGTAAAGTTAGTGAAGTTTTGATTGTAATGCAAACTTCTTTTCACTACAAAATAAATAACGTATACAGATTGAAAAAAATTAATGTTATTGAAGTTCATTAACCTCTCTAATGGTTGTAAGGTTAATTAACAAAAACTCTATTTTATTTGTCACTTGTTTATTTGTCACTTCATCAAAAGTATATGGGGTGGGCCATCGGTTGCCTTCTTTTTAATATTGCTATAAAAAACTCCGTTCAATGTTGTTCAAAGTTTAATTTTATTAAAGAATTTCATTTAAATGGCTACCTCGACTACCGTTGCAGTAACGCATCCTCTAGAGCGCATTTTGGAGTAGGATACACCGGGGTAGTTGTGACAATTCATACGCACAATTTTTTATAGATCTAGGTAATAAGACTAGTAAGTTTGCTTGAACATATTTATTTTATTTGAATATTTATCTGTAAAAAAATATAAAAACGAACAAATTTCACGCGATATAAACATAGTTATTAACAACAATAAAATGTGACTCCAAATGTCACAACTTGCCCCGATCTGGGGTTTGTTGTGATACTTATGAGGTGGATTGTGCCAAACGCTACTCCTTTATATATCGTCGTCGGAAATGCAGTGAATGCAGACGACATATGGACTTTTATCTGTACATTCTTCATTAGCCCATTTGAAGAAACTGATAGAAATACTGCAACCATTTTTCTTTTGAACGAGAGTTGGAAAAAGGTTCGCTACAATTTAAACAGAAAGTTTCATCTTCAGAACTGCTACGAGCATCAATGGTTTTAGCTTTAGCCCTAGTTTTAGCTTTACATATATTTCTCCTGGCACCGGATTGTTTAGCTTTTTTTTTGTTCCTTCAATTCTTTTCTCTTTTTGTCACTTTCTAATTCCTCCTTATTTAGTGTATCTGTCCAAATAGCTGATCGGCCAGGTTTTCGCCTTGTCGTGTAGCTACTAGTTTTTCAGCCTTGGGTGTTGGTCTTAAATCTACTGGAGAAAAATATGTGATGATACCGGAAGGTTCAGGTAAATTCCCAGGTTCTAAATCTGTACTGCGTGCTACTGGAAGTGAATCTCTTTTAGACGGTGAATTGTTAGGGGTAATTTGGGTT
>WYDF02080389.1:0-11168 GCA_009867245.2 Adranes taylori | reverse complement strand
ATCTAAGTAACATGCAGTATCGCCTAATAATAAATAAAAACAGATACAAATAAATTGAAATAAATACATAATAATTATACGAACAGGATTACTGGTGCACTGCGTTATGAAATATAACGCTCTCAAAAAATTCGCTCATATCGTAGAATGCGTTGCGTATTAAAAAATCTTTCAGTTTCCTGCAAAAAGATTTATAACTTGTTTCTGCTCTTATGGCAAGTTGATGTAACTTACGTAAGTATGTAACTTACTGTAAGTATGTAACTTACGGAGAACAGTACGGAGACTTTTTGAATCGCAGAGATCTGTGTGTGAGAATTTCTATATCTAGCGCGTTGCGTATATGATACGTATTTCTAGATCCGTTTAAAACAAATTTATTTGTATTCGCAAACACAAATAAACCAACCCTATAAATATAAATACCAGTTACGGTTAGGAACTGTTTACTAATGAAAGTTGTTTTGCAAGTATCGCAAACAGGTATTTTGAACATTGTACGCAAAATCCTTTTTTACATAAGCACATGTGGAACTTCAACAGACTGACCCCAAACCGCAATATTTCATAATATGAGGATAGACTAGTGCATAATATGTAGAGATGAGTTCATCTTGAGGTAAATCGTTTTTTAGATTTAACATTGCAAATTTCCCCTTAGCAAGTTTCTTACAGTTATCGTCTATGTGTGGCACGAAGTTCATTTGTGAGTCAATAAGAATTCCCAAAACTTTAACGGTGTCACAGGCACAAATTCAGAATATACCGATCTAATTTTGTTTTCAAGAACATTAATTGAACGATAGTTGCACGACGATATTTGCATCGTCGCATCGATGGTAGATCATTTATAAATAATAAAAATAGCAATGGTCCAATGACAGAGCCCTCTCCAAAGCCAAGCTGACAACTAAAATGTTTAGACTCATACCCATTTACGTTTACGCCCATTTGCCTATTATCCAGATATGATGCCATCCACAAATTTAAAGGACCTCTAATACCAAGTGCTGCAAGTTCATACAGCAGAAAATCATGGCAAACTGAGTCAAACGCACAAACAAGATCGAAGCAAATTATTGCAACATTTTCACCGGAGCTGTCCAGATCATAGACTTTTTGTATTATATCAATTAAGGCGGATTCTGTGGAGCGTGATGGAAGAAATCCGTGTTGTTGCAAACTAATTAAGCTACTTATATTTCTTTATAATTATTGAAAGAGCTATGACAAAGAGGATACGCAATTAAGTATCCTCTTTGTCACAGCTCTTTCAATAATTTTAGAGAAATTACTGAGTAACGTAATTTATGTATAGTTTGCAATGTTATGAGGATCACTCTTTTTAAAGAGCGGAATTATTCGCCCGCGTTTATATGCATCAGGGAAGCAACCAGTTGTAATTGACATATTTGTAATATCAGTTATTAAATCAGCTAAAATGTGGCTACCGGATTTAATAAGTTTGAAAAGAATGTTATCAGTGCCTGTCGAATTTATCTCATCTCCAGTTACAGGAGTAATAAAAATGCTATTACAACAGCAGTTTGATACGGTACAATTTCCGAAAATAGTATTGCCGAAAACATTTCTGAAATGTTTTGCTTTTTACGGTCGTGTTTTTTGTTAACTATTTGCCAGGGCGCTTTTTGTCTATTTTTGGATTCATGAATAATGTGATATATTTATCTTTGATAGTAGAATTAAGGTATTGTTCCTTATTTGATTTATTAGAGCACATTTTCGAAATTGCTTGACGCGTCATTAGAACTAACAAATAAATTGTTGAATTCATTTATACACCGTTGGCTTAAGTCTTTAATTTGTCTTTTTTACGAGACATTTGGTTCATTAGAATCAAATTACATTTAACGACCTGGCCGAAGTGTCTGACAATTGGAGACTAGTGATATCCCAAAAAACCTTAAGATCGATCTTAGTAATTAAGTAATCGATTTGCGTTACCGCGGTACAGCCAGCACGAGCGCCAACCCGTGTGAGCTTATGAATAAAATTATGCAAATAAGAAGAAGAGAGCATGTCGAAGAGTAATGTACTGTTATTAGACTGTGCAAGACCGTTCATATTCTGATCGTCACTAAGAAGAGATATTGAAATAACGTGACCGTGGAATTGAGGATTTGTGTTAACATATTTAAAAAATCAGGCACATCGCTAGTAGGAGAGCGATAGATACAAATAACACAGGCACTATCCGACAGTTATCTGCTCGCAAACTCGACACTGAAATTTGTAACATGTGTAAGTTACTTCCAGTAAAATTGAAATCAGTAGTGATGTATATTGCAGAACCTCCATGCAATCGCTGTTTCCTACAAAAGCTGGACGCCAGGGTGTACTTATTAATGGAACTAACAGATGCTTGCGTAGGACACATCCAGTGTTCGGTAACACATATCACAGTTGGAGACAAGTTTTCGCTTAATAAATAACATTCCAACATATTACATGTTTTGGTCAAGCCCTGTATATTGCAGTGGAAACGTGAAAAACAATAGTGATCCATGTTTACTATTAGTTTTACCTTTTGGCCAAATGTCGGCTTCGAAATTTTTTCCTATTAGCAGGAGGTACAAAATTTCTAATTGGATTTCGAGGCCATATATTGGGCTCGAAGGCTTCGCTCATTTTGTCAAATGGAAGAGATACGTTGAAAGAAGAGTATATATCATTTCTTTGCAAGTCAGTGCACTTAAATATAATATCTGGCGCCGTGGCCCCCACAAATTTATCCAAGTCCGTTGCTGTGGTATCAGAATCAAGCTGACAGACATGCAAAAAACTGACGTAAACAGATGAAATTCCGCTTATCAGGTTGTTAGTTCCGATCACCTTGCGTCTTATATTTGGAGACTATTATTTAAAGAGTTGTTTGTGCTAACTGCTGGAAGCCTTTTTTGTTGGATATTCGACGGCTTTAGCTACGTCGTCTAGAGACACACAATCTTATTAGAATTATTATTCATGTTTTCAGTGCTAGAAGTATTGCTAGCATAATTTAAAGTGTGTTTCAATGCGTTATTTGTTTGGATCTTGCATTTCGTCCAATAGTATGAGAGCCGTGCTGTTTGCTCTTATGAGACAGAATTGAATATGTTTGGAGTACATTTCTGTACCGCATCCGAATGTCGCTTTAATTACTGATACATAGAATTGTTTATTATTTGTTTGGCATTTTCATGCATGCTTTCTTTCAAAAATCTGATAATTTCGTTCAGATCATTTATTATTAACTCTAGGTGCATATTAAACTTAAAGTGTTAACTTGACTTGGGAGATGATTTAACTGCATAAAGTTCGTATTATCAAACTGTGGATCCACTTGTTCGGATCTAACCTCACTTATATCGTCGGTTATGGCGTGATATACCGTCGGTCTACGGTATGTAGATTAATTATATACAACTGTTAAATTTAATTTACTCTTGTTACAATGTACCAATTTTTTATACTTAGCTTTGATAATGAAGAAATTGTTTCTTCCAAACTTGTATGTCAGCTTATACTTAACATTTACAGAGTAACAGAGTATTAGAACACTGTTTTTCATTTATTCTCAAACTCATAATACGTTACAATTTTTGCCCTCAGTGGAATTTAGTTATGTAGCTCTGGGGCAGTAGTCATCTAACAGTTAGTCATAGCATTTCACACTTGCGCACGTAAGTTTCTTCTGTTTGATAATTGTCTTATACATTAACGACAAAGTCGCAAAGTATCTTCTTTTTTGTAACAAAGTACCTTTACAATACATCATATCAACCGACTGTAAGTAAGATTTAAGATAGAAAACAACAAACTCTAAGTGGTTCAACCTTTCATAGATACAGTCCATTTCTGTGTTTGCTGCGTAAAGTGTGTTAAGTCCAACACATGGTATAATGAGTTACTACCACAAGCACAAGTGGGTATAGAGAGTTAAGTCCATTTCCACTTCTAAACAAATACATGCACTAGTGAATCTATGGTATAAGTGAAAATGGTAAACTATGTTATGTGGGTAAACTGTGTTATGTACGTGTCTGGGACATATTACCCGTTACACTAATAAAATTTTACAGTAAGGGAAGTGGGCAAAGTGTGTTAAGTCATGAATGCTGTGACTTAACACTCTGTACGCTCAGTCGATTTGACAGGTGGTTAACAGCTGATTTGACTGGTTGCTTGACAGCTGATGGGATTGTTTGTTGTAAGACTCATTGTTGACTGAATGTTTCAGTGAAGAGGGAGCTTTGTGTTTACTTTCTGCTTACTTTTAATAAGTTAATACCTAATAGTGTAAGTTTCTGCTTCTATTATTAAAGTTAAGTGTTTAAGGTGTGGTCTAGAACTAAGCGCATAATGGACATGGTAAAGGGCGTTGATAACGGCCAGAAACATATGCCAGAAACATGCCAGAAACATATGTCCACCTTAGTCTTGTTGCAGATTCTAGCCCAGATACTGATATTCCACCGCAACTGAAGAATCTTCTAAGCCCAGACGATTCTTATAATGCTAATTACATTCCTGATAAAGACCTCCTGGATTATTCTGAGTCATCAAACGAGGACGAGTCTACAGCCAAAAGAAGGGATAAGAAAAGGAAAAAAGTAAACAGTAGAATATTTGCAGAATTGGTACTATTAAGCTTTAGTTATTTACAAGAACAAAATAGTTTAGAAACAACCAATGTATTACATGAAAATAAAAATCGACTTGAAACATACTTTCTTTGAAAACGAATGATATTCCATCTTTATCTAACGGAAGTCATGAGTATGAAGGAAATGTTCAACCTACAGATGAAGACGGTTGCATAGATGAAGTAAAGAATCAAATACTAACCAAAGGAGCTACTGTACGTAAGCGAGGTTTAAAACGTGAAAGCATAAAAGTGCGACTGGAACGAAGGAAATTCAGAAACAGTGGACAAGAATATAAAACAAGCAAAGGAAAAACTATAGAATCCAGGACATCAGACCGTGCAGAAATATGTGTACAGAAAAAGTGACAAAAAATGATCTTAAGCAGATTTCCCAAGAATACTGGCAAATTCATGATTATAATAGAATATGTAGCTACATTGCATCCAGAATAGAATTGGTAGAATCTAAAAGAGGAAGAGTTAGAAATGAAAATGACAGCTGTCATTTTAGACAGATTAGTGTAAAATATTATGTTGAATTTCAAGGAACTAAAATTTTTGTTTGCAAAGGTTGTTTTGTAAAAATCGGAGAATGATAGAGACTGTTTTACAAAAGAAAAAGGCTTCCCCTGTGGAATAATCCAGACGGATGACAGAGTAAATTTTCCAAAAACTGTATCTGAAGAACAACTAACCAAAGAGCAAGAATTTCTCTCTAATATCTCAGCTTACGAGAGCCACTATTCCAGAAGAGATTGTGGAATAAAGTTTGTTGCCCCGTACCTTACCATTGCAGCACTTTATGAAGAGTACAAATCATCTCTGGGTGAAAGTTCAAACCCCATATCTTACCGTAAGTTCACTGATGAATTTCACTCACTACAGCTAAAAATTTAAAAAACCATAAGTAGATACCTGCTCGACATGTGATAAAATTGTAATGCAATAAAAGTTGCTACTGGTGAGGAAAATGAGGGATTTATGAAACAGCAGAAGGATTACAATGAACAAACGGGGTATGCGCTGGATTTAAAAAAATGATAAAGAACTTTCTATCACTGATAAGAAAACTGCAACTGTCACGTTTGACATGTAACAATGCCTAACAACCCCACTGCTCCTAAAGTAGGTTGCATTCTATAAACGGCAACTTTGGACTTTTAATTTGACAATCTATGATTGTAGTGATGGGAAAACCTATTGCTATTTATGGCATGAGGGTATAGCTGGAAGGGATACCAACGAGATCGGCTCGTGTGTTTATATGTAATTATAGATGATACCAAACCGGTCGGGGAGACTCTAAACATGTATACAGACACATGTGGGGGTCAAAATAAGAACACTCACATAGCCGCAATGTACATCGTGGCGTTGCAAAATTCATCGTTAAAAGTGATCAACCATACATTTTTAGTGCCTGGTCACACTCATATAAGATGTGACCATACGGAATGTGATACCTCACATGCTATGACGGAAAGAAAAATCAGTAGTAACATTGAACATCCGCATGATTGAGTACAACTTATACGCCAGACTGGAAAGAAACACCCTTTTTGTGTGAAAGAACTGGACCAGGATGATTTTCTGAATTTTATAAAGTGACGCTCAACACCTCAAAGAAGCTCTCACAGGCAGTCCAATCAGTGGGCGAAATGTTCAGTGGCTTCAGTTCAGAAAAGAGAAGCCTGTTGTTCAGAAAAAACATCACAGGATCAATTACAACCATTTCAATACATTAGCTTTAAAAGGAGGGGCACTCTACCCTAATACCAGATATGCGTAACAAAGAAGCCAACCATATTACAGCAAAGAAGAAGACAAACTTGCTTGATCTTCTCCCCTTCATTTCACCTATATTTCACCCATTTTACGAGAATCTGAGGATTTCTCTTGAAGCACGAGACATCTATCCAGATTATGTTAGAGATGAAGAAATTGAAGTGGAGGGAAATAAAAAACAATAAAAAATTAAAATTGAAGAGAAAATAAAAAAGGAAACGTGAAGACTTCAAAAAAGGAAACGTTAAAGGAGAAGTGATACAACAAAAAAGAAGCAAATCGTGTGTAGAAGTTTAAAAGTTAGGAATGAAGAAAGTTGATTTATAAAAAAAACTTCAAAATGAAATGTAATCATTTGCTTACTTAAACTGTTGTAATAAATGGATTTTTAGTTATTATGGGTTTGTTATTTTACTATAATCCAGAAAAGCATGAGGCTAAGTGTGTGCAAGTTTTTTGTTTTTTTTTTTTTATTATTATTCATAAAACGAAAATCTTAAATTTGTCGACCCTTGGTAGATTTTGAAGATAAATATCCACTATTTGTTTTTATCTACGTAAATTTGTATTTAAACTGTAAATTACCGCATAAACTTAATAAATCTAAATTGAAAATGAATAGGATTTTTTAATTGCATTTTTTCGAAAACAACGATAATGGGCTTAACGCACTTTACGCAGCTAACACAGATTTATTTTGCTCATTGTAAGTACTTCCAAATGTTGAATATTATAACTTAACAGAGAAACAACCACAATAGGACAGAGAAAATATATAATTACACAGCGCAGCAAGAAGCAATGATCGTATTATTTTTAATATTTCGCAATAAACCTAATCCTCCATATGTCTTAATTTAACATTTCTAAACTTAACACATTAGAATTACAAATAATACCTAATACTTTCTGTCTGCGAACCTTTCGGGACTGAAACTTAAATAAATACATTACAAATAAAATTACTACGTCAGGTAAATCGTTCTCGTTCAGTAGTTCTCCGAGCTGCCAATTTTTTCAAAGTTATCATGTAAACAAGTCTCGCCTATGCATAGTAGCTGCAATTTCTTTCGACAATTAGCATGATCATGACTGATCAAAAATTCGAGAAGTAAAACACGAATCAATCGGAAATATGTGCTCAACCCTACCTCCCAGCCTCACAACACCAGTCAAAGAACCACGACGTTCATTCCGATGACAACGTATCCATCATCGCCGTTTTCCAGGTGCTGTTTTGGATCAGCTATTAGCCGCAATCCACCAAATCTTCGCTTCTCATTATAATATATATTTTACCCTGAAAGCTTTATGGTCCAATTGAATGTAGAGTATGAAACTAGAAAGTCATTATATTGCTACATCGTCGTAATTTCAATAATCATAGATACAGTCGCATGCAGCGAGTTTTCCTGCGCACAAGTTCGAATTACTTCGCGTCATATATGGCAAATATATGACTGCGACATTCGTTGCTGGTCGCGCATGTAGAAAAGAGCTTTGCTTCGTTATAATTGTAAATTTAAGAGCCGCTTGTTGTAATCAAAGAATGTATATCTGTTTGTACTTTATACTTCTCAATAAAGTTAGTTAAGTTCATGAGAGATTATTATTTAAGGCTGTTCATGAATATATGTGCATTGGGATTGTGATGCTGATACAATAAGCAATTCTCTAATAATTCATTAATTCAATGAGTAATCCTCTAATGTAATATAAATTGGCAAATCAAATCAAATTCAATTCTTCAATGTATATAATTTAACAAATAAACCTATGAATATAATAACGATTAATTAAATGGTAATAATATAAATTAATATTATAAAGATCTAAAGGCAGTAGGCTATATCCTATAAATGTATGAGTGCATTTTTCATACAGATAGAGTATATATTTCTGCTTCGGGATATTTCTTTTGTGGAGGCGATTTATTATCATTTCTAACTGGAAAATGCATTAATGAATATTTCCATCACTCGTTTTTAATAAATCGTTAAGCTTTGCAGCCTTTTGGTGCTTTCGTCGAACCTGATTGGATGTAAGATCCGCGCATTTTAACAAAAGGCGTTTTCAATGCAACGCTTCAAGATTTCAGTTGCGCAAAGCTGCTACCCCCACTGTTTATGCAAACCACCACTTAAGCTTTCGTCAACAAAACAATGCAACTCTAATCTAGAATTTTAAAGGATAAAAGAAATGAGCACAAATCTCTTCTAGGCTCCTAATTGCCGCCGCCGACCCATCCAACAGAATTAGCTTTTACTCAGCTAATTTCGTATAAAGACCCTCCCAAGCCAGCAATCCTCAGACGCAATTTTTGAATTGGTGTCTTTGGATGTGATGCGAGAATTTTCACGCTAGTTGAAAGCTTTAATTGTAAAATACGACTTAATCGATTCTTAGGTCAGCGAGCACTATCGCAACCATTAATTGATTTGATCCAAATAAGCGTGACAGTAAATATTCAAATATTCAGTATTTATCAGTCATCATATATTAAATCTACGAAAAGTAAAATTCTATGAATTAAAATAAAAGGTTAAGTATCCGACAACGGATCATCTGCTGAATCTTTCGATTCCCACATATTTATCTTTTTCTTCTACTCATATTCTGATATTACTTTACTTTCCACACTGACCTTCACACCAATGCAAAATATAGAGAGCTACATGGGAAGAAGACGTTACCTAGAAAGTACTAACCAATCGAGGGCACGAGGTCCATCACCGGCGCCGGTTTAAATATTAGTTCGATGATAACGAGTAGAGGTCAAATTTATTCCGTCATCACAAATTATCAATAAATTTCTACATCATCATGTATCAACTGTCGTCAACATTCATCAATAAAACAGCTACATTTTCGCCACGCATCAACAAAATCCTATTATCACAAGGCTTCAATAGATTTCTACACCTGCGCAAATATCTACGAAAATCCTACCATAACAGCGCATCGATAAAATTCTATATCTGCACACTTTCATCTACGTGTTATCCAACCAACGTTCATTTATTCAATCCAGTCGACCTCGACAACTGGAATTTCAACTCCGATACTTATGAAAGAGAAGTTTCACTCAAGAACCGTCCACATAGCTGAAACGTGAACAATAAAAATACTTGAAATCATATTTAGAATCACTTAGGACTGTAGTACTATGGGAAGAAGAAAATAACTAGAATTTCCATTTCAAAATATGGTATGATCACTAAATTAATTGAAGGTAAAGTAAATTAATTCTCAGCGTCTTCTAACAGCGGTTTCCCAAATCGTTATTATACAAAACTTGCTTGTACAAATCTTTTTTTTTCTTCCTTTAACCGTATGTGGACTCGTATTTACCACCACCTACCAAAAAAAAAACTCTAGGCACTTTTCAGCGCAAAGTTGTGGAAAGTATTATATCTGTTGAAATCGATTTTAAGTTTTTCTGAATTCTACGATTTAATAAGCAGTTTGAAGTACAAGTTGTACTATTTTTGTTAAATCACCTAACAAACTTGTCTCACCGTTTATATACTGAGTCATAGAAATTAAAATGTGCTAGAATCAAATATTCACTAAGAATGATCTTCGTTTCCCAGATTTCTCTATTTAGTATTTAGAACGATTTAATTAAATGTACCATTTCTAATAAAGATTAGCCACAAGTTCAACGGAAATAATAACAATAATTAAATTTAATCAATAATTAAGTGCATTAAAATTAATGCATATTTCACGTTTATCAAAAACGAATTAAAAGCAATTACTGACCTGGTGCATTATCAGCTGTCACACTTTTACTGAATTGATTATTCTCGCCAAAACTGTCCGACGTGGAATCACCAGTACCAGAACCGCCAGCAATCAACGAAGTTTCGAGCACCGAGCTAATCAAATCGCCGCCGAGATTACCAAAAATGCCATGAATATTTGTTTCCGGATCAGCCATTTCAGCCATGAGGCAATCATCGCTATCGACGATTTCTTGCGGTTCTGGTTTTGGAGTTAAAGATGCTTCGATGTATTCCGTCTTTAAAGATAAATTTATGGATACAGGATTGCAAGATACGACATTCTTTAAAAATATAAATCACAACTTTTAAATTATGTCAATTTTTCTGTTTTAAATTAGAAATTCTAAATCAATTTCTAAACAGAAATTTAAAAGTAGTTAAAACTATTTCATCTAATTTTATCTTTCATAAACCATATTAGTACGAAGTACGTATAAGTATATGAAAGATATAGGATTCATATTTTGAGAACTTTTTCAAGTTCACCTTACTACGTTTATACGTATTTCAAAAAGGTGTCCATAAGGAGCAATTTGCCACAAAAAAAATTTCTTGTTCAAAAATTTAAAAGACGTATTTTCGTATTGTGTGTGTGTGTGTGTACATACGTACGAATGTATGTTCAAAAATTTCTCCTACCCTATTAGACCGATTTGTTTGGTAGAAAGGTGAACACGATTATTCCGCAGAACGGTTCTTTTTTTCATTTTTTTATATGTACGATATAGAAACATGCGCAAATTTTTTTTATTCGATATATATCAGAAACTGTAAAAGAAAGAACATACAAATATACTTTCTTGTATGTGCTACCTAAAGCCCCTTCAATGTTATATGAAACTTTGTACTAAAATCTACTTTGTAAAAAAATTAACATATATACAGGGTGTTTTTTATTTTGCAAACTTTGCAGTCCATTTTCTCGAAAACAGATGCTGTATTTTTTT
>WYDF02080367.1:0-11168 GCA_009867245.2 Adranes taylori | reverse complement strand
ACTAAAGAGGCTCTGGCGACCGAGTCACGGCGGTATAACCGTTCAACCTAGAACTAAGGAAATATCGTTCTAACTTTGACCTCCTATCAACCCGCACTGGCCAGCGTTATAGGAATGGCTAAATTCCTCTCGATATAAAATTGGGATTATTGAGAGAGGCCTATGTTCAGCAGTGGACGAGAAAACAGGTTGTTTGATGATCATGATGATGATGATGATGATGATGATGATGATGATGATGATGATGATGATGATAAGTGGTAGTGATTTTAAATTTAGCAGGGTATAGTATAGTAAACATTAAAATAAACTATAAGCAATATATTAATTGTATATTGCTTCTATAGTTAATGTAAGCATATTTATTGGTAAATATTTGAATTAATGTGGTGGCTTATTAATTATTAAATGTAATAAATTAGTTGTGTGCTCTCCCATCCTATTATTTTATCCGAGATTTGGTATGATTCTCGCGCCCACTGAAAGCAAGAACGGACGCCTTGTTCCATTAAGCACAGAAGTGAATTGATTGGACGTCGTCTGGAATTCCTACCTGGCCGCGGCATACCATCTTCAGCTAGGGTAACTGTTGGCTTGCATGAAGGCAGGTTTATTTTCTACTGGAGTATTACTGTACAGGTTTGTAATATCGAATGAAAATATTTGTTTTTTCTGTAATTTCTACATCTTATGTTGTTTTTATGTTAATTTGTTGGGTGGACGTATACATACAAAGCATTGACCTGGGCACCAGAACGACAATGTCAAACTAGTATCAAAATACGCAGCACCGCTATCACAAGAATTTACGTATTCAGTTTGACAATTAGCTTATGCTTGAAACACGAGTTACTGAAAAAATAGTAGATATGGGAGGTGTCATATCTACTATATAGTTCTACCTATTCATATCTACTATATAGTATAAATAGTAGATATGAATAGGGGAGGTGTGAAATGAAAAAAAAAAGGTGTGAGGCATGTAAGGAACTTAATGGAGGAGTGTAAGAATAAAAGATGTTGGATGAGTGTAATGGACGGTGTATGGCAGAAGTTGTGGAGATGGGAGGTCTGATAAGGATTGGTGGGAGATGAAGTGGGAAGGAAAGGATGTATGATGTATGGGGAGATTAGTTAGGGGTAAGGGAAATAACCTTTCCTTCTCACTGAATATGTTTTTGTTTTGTGTGTGTGTGTTTTTTTGAATATTTGAATTATTTGAATTATTGATGCATTATTGTTAGGCTAAGTGTTTATATGCCAATAAAGGTTGATTTGTTTATTTATAATTGTGACAGCCCCTGCTTGCGAAAATGTGCTAACAAAACTCCCACACCCGACGCGACGCTGCTAATGGGGAGCTTTAGCAATTGTGACAAATGGCGCAAACAAATATCTTACTTATTACAGAATCAAGCAGGCGTTCGTAAATCTAGTCTCGGGCGCCAGGTCAGTTTAACCTGAGACCGCATACTCAGTCGTTTCCCGAGAGCGCGGTTAAGCTCAAGACTTCTGAGTTCCCAAGTGTTCAAGATCTTGCGGGCAGCTCTAATGAACTTAATCCTAATGAGTGAAACAGTACCGGCGTTGTGGATCAAGATTTAACAAAACTTTGTACTGTTCTTCATACAATATAAATAAACAAAGAAAGAAAATATATATTCACTTAAATGCTAATAATTACTAAATGCCAATATATGATAAAGTGTTAAATGATCTAAGCGGTAATCAGAGCTCTTACTTAGGCGACTACCACTATCTTAGGCTAATAGTATACACTATATCCGGTAAAGTAAATAGGTAGAGATGCGCAACACAACGGGGAGCGCTGCTGTTTCTTAAGTGACTACCACTAACCTGCGGCGCACCAGTTAGCAATGTACACTCTAGTATACTAGGAAATAGGTTGAAGGAAAAGGATATGAAGAAGCTACAACGTAAGCAGTATAATATTGCTTACTATAGACGCTCCGCTTTTGGCGATTGTAACTGGTTGATGCTGGCTGCATAGGAGCTGGTCATAGGATGCTTTATTCTCGAGCTCGAAGGCGGAAACTAACTCTTAACTGCTTAATGCGTGGCTATTTATAGGCGTGTGCCATCACTGAACAATTCTTTCAGTTGGTACGGTTTCTATAGAGAGCGGCCCGCACGTTTAATTTTGTTGTTTGACGGTCTGTCATACAAATCAGCGTATTCAAGGAAGTTTAAACACGGTGTCATAGCAGCACACTATATCCGAAGAGCAGCAAGCTATAGGAGTATCACACATTTATATGTTAATCGGTCAGCCAGCGACAAAATCCGCAGTATGCTATGCATATATGCCTTCATACATACGTTATTCCTATTTTAGTTATTATAAACAATTCTCCGTAATTTCATAACACTTTATTCAGCGGAGCAAGGAACATGCATACACGCACGCATAGATGTGGTATACATTTATCTTAACGGCATCACGTCTTTCTCTCTCTCTCTCTGACTTGCACACTTGGATAGGCGACAAAGTTTCCCCTACTACCTACTCGTTATATTTATAGCAAACAGTGGTTGCTAATTCGACAGTGGTAATTTGTTTATCTACATTTTCGTTCGAAGAAAATAAATAATATTATTTAGTAGCGGGATTAATATTTATTAATCTAATCTTTATTTTAAGAAATGTAAAGAAAAATAGTTAATAATGTTAGTTATGTATACACACAAGATAAGATGCTTTCGGTTATACCAACAGATAGACAAACTTACGGCGTTCAAGCATACATGTTTTTATATAGGGTTGCCAAATTGTAGCAGTCATATTTCATTATTTCAAGGGTTTAAGGGATTTTCATCTTTTCAGGTGATTTGCATCGCTACATAGTGTCTCTCGACGTTGAAATTAACTGATAAATAATACTATCTACTAAATGGTATCTATAAAATAAAAATTAAATAAAGTAATATTATGTATACAAAATGATTTAATTTGTGTATGACATGAAATTTATAAATAAAATCTAATAAGGAATTAAGTGTATGCTGAAATACAAGACATAAATTTTAACGTAACATTTTCATAATCACAAATCATATTTATAATGTAAAGTATCTAAAACTCCTCCTACAATACTTAACTTTACGGCTATAAACAGAGTTTTACTGCTTGTTCTAGTTCATTTTGGGTTTCTTCATTAACGAAAATGAAATCAAGTTTACACTGTTATGAACTAAAATAATAATCGTAACGCTTTCTCTAACATATTTAAAGTTTCTTGCGTATTCACGCAATTTAATTTTCAAATACATTTTGTTGCTATATAGAAGCATCACAATTTCTCAAAATCAATTTTGCGAACTTATTTAATACTTCCGTATTTTGTTGGCAATAAAAGAATATTTTTATTGCAAATGATAATTTATGACAACTTTTATTAATAATTATAATAGTTGTTTAATTAAGCAAGCAATCATCGAAAATTGCGAATCATATATGAGAAACCACAAAGGTAGAAAAAATTCCGATGAACATTTTGGGTGGATGGCCATTTCTGCTATTAAGGTATATTAAGCTTCATCAGCACCCACTTTTTTACAGAACATCATTGTATTTGTATAAGTGAATATACATTTACTCCCATATACATTTATATATTTATACATTTATTTGTATAAGAGAATATTTTATTAATAATGTCTAAACCTTTTTGTGTACTATGAAAAAACGAAACTTGAATATTATAAATTATGAGTGGAACAGAATTTATTTTAGATATGTAAATAATACAAGGAACTCATTTGGTTTTCTTATTTTCATGCGTGTTGTATTCTAGATCTAGGAGATATTATTGAATTTCAAATTTTACCTCTTTCGTAGTCACCATAGAATATCAAAAAGATAAACCTATCCTTTTTGAATCTTTCGAGATCTTTTTGTTTTGATTTGCTTAAGCGTAGATGATCCTTGATTAAGATGGTTCTTATTTAATCAACTTTGTGTTGTGGATCAATAATTTTAAATATTAATCAAAATAATAATAAAAATAGATAAAAATAAAATTAGACTAAACTAAAGTAAATAATTCCCGAACGAGATTACTTCTGTAACAAATCAGCCAACAGAATGTTCAAAAAATCTAAAATATGTACAAAGGTGCATTGAGGTGCAACGTTTTCTGCAACCATGAATGAAGTAATATAAATAAATAAATCCAGAATATTGGCACATACAGGAAAAAAATCAAGGGTTGAAATACGTATAATATGATGCAAGCAGGTTAACTTAGCCTATAATTTATATTCTAATAAATTTAAATTGCAATACAGCGGATTATTAAACAGGACGGAACCGCATTTCTGGAGAAGTTCACGGTCATATTAGTTTTATCTATAGTCAGGGTAGTCAGGTTAGGGCGGTGAGTCTGGTGAGTCTATAAAGGGAGATTTTGGGGAGCTGGCATAATAATTCGTAGATAGGTTGGCTTAGAGTTTAATAGCGCGCGATTCTAAATCTTCTACTCGTAATAATGTAATAGCTGATCGAAAAAAATTGTTTTAATAAGCTTGAACTTCAATTATTTATTACATTAGCCTGCGATGGTCCTGTGTTTTAACTTTTGATGATTGATTCGAATGTATCCTGGTGTGCTGAATCAGAAAATTACCTTAGTTTCTTTCCATTACATCATTTGGCAAATCGTAATTTGCCAAATGTAGTATATGTCAAAAAATATCACAAATATGACACTTAATGATAGAGTGAAATAGGTTCGTTTCGTATAAAACGTATTATTTTAAGGCTTATGATAGACATAATATAATAGAATATAGAAAATAAAAACTCACAATTTTATTCGACGTCTCTTTGGACCAGCCATGCTCTGTTTAAGGCTTTTCGTGCATGTACTCTTATTGGATCATCTCGGTACAACATTCAGCAATAGTCCGCTATAATTGTAGTATTCCATCTTCCTTGGTAACGCTTGTCCATTTATTTGATATCCTGATGGAATCTCTCACCCATCTCTTCACCAACAGCACTAAAATTCTCAGGAAGTAGTCGAAATGTGAATGTTGGAAATGAACCTTCAAACTGATGGAACAGCCTAAATTTTGGTACTTCTGCAGCATAGTATCAACGATAGACTTGAAATTCGGATCCTTCTTGTTGTCCTGAAACTTGCCCAGAATGTTGAATGTCTTCTTAAACAGTACACACATCAATGCGGAATACTAAGCCTCCTTACTCCGAAAACTATGAAATAAAATCTTTTTCTCTGTACCTGAACCAGGAAATCGAAACGCAAGCTGCGAGCAAATTCCTATTTTTAAGTCGTAAACAAGCAATTCTGAAACCTCTTTGGTCAGATGTAAGTCGAAAATCAAATCGTTCAGTTCAATTTATCTAAATGGTTGTGGAATAGAATTGCCAGGTTCGTACTTCACTTCGTTGTGTTCGGTTTCTTCAGTTGATTCAATTTCTGAACCATCTATTTCAGGTAAATGTTCTGGTTGCATAGGCACTGGTACATCTGGACCATGAGGGACAGGACGTAAAGCCGATGGAAAATTTGGATAGACGATGTTTTTTTAATCCTTTACATTGAAACCGTGAACACCGATTGGACATAAGTAACAATCATCATTATGATTTTGTGACTCTCGCCAGACGATCGGAACGCCAAATCTGAAACAGTGTTGTTCACCCTTTGACTACCGTCTCAGCCCTTTAACTATGTATAGCAAACATAGTGGGGTGCGAAAGTTTTGTCTTGATCTCCTACTTTTACATCGAAATACGCGAGATACACTTGCCGCACGTCCGTTGTTAAATGCCTTTTTTGTCCTCCATTAACTCACCCCAAATGTAACAAAAGGAATATGTAGACATTTTACAGCCTCTTGACGCCATTTCGAACTCTGCATGTTTGCTTTTCATCGTATATCCGCTGACACAAACACTTTAGATCGCGGAGGATACGTACCAACGGTTGCGACTACATTCACAGCCAGCTGAGATGTACAACACGATTAATGACGAAAGTGCTGCCATCTGCCGATTTATGATATCAACGATTCTTTTTCATTATAAACCGACAGATGGCAGCAATTCCTATGTATTTAAATCTGTCAGTACTTCTTATATTTGCATTTTTTTTTTCGATATATAACACATTTTGACAAATTGCAATTTACAGAAAATTATGACGTGATGGAAAGAAACTAAGGTAATTTTTGGATTCAGCGCACAAACATACATAGGAATCCATCATCAAAACTTGAAGAATATGATACAACGGATAAAAAATGCAGTCCTGTTGCCTGCAATGCAGGACACCATTGCAGGACGCCATTTTGGTAAAATATGTCTAATCATTATTTTTTGTATAAATAATATTTTATTTAATTCAAATATTTTCTTTAACCCCTGATATGTTTAAATTAGGTTCGTTTCAGTAAGTCTACATATCTCTTATCCATCCGAGTAAACACTTCCACGTCACTATCTCTTAAAAATTGGACGTGACAATTTGTTGGAGGCGCCGGGTATTTACTCGGATTTATTATCGCCGGATATTTTAGACCTGATCCGAAGATAGAAGTCAGGAGAAATTTAAAGGTTCTTAGAGTAATCAGAAGAAAAGTCGGAATAACCTAATATTTTTATAAAAAAAAAACTTTTTTACTTCGCTTAATTCATTATTAAATTAAAAATTGTAATAATTCTTATCTTTGTATCTGTAACACAATTATAAAGCGTGCTGGCTAAAAGTGTGGAACCTTCGTACATGATTCTAGGGAGCGAGCCATCATGCTTATCAGATTGGTAAAGCCGGAAGTCACTCTCGTCTGTCGATTTATAATGTTGGGACTCCAGAGGCGCGGCAACGCTGTCAGCATGGTTGACCGTTCTACGGGTTGACACCAAACCATAACAATGCCGTCAGTACAACTGTACAGGTGGGCCAGGGGATCACGTGGGGGAGGGGGGCAAAACAACGTTTGCCGGGTCCGCTAGTTAGAGATAGAAAATATGGCCACTGTTGTGTTTGCAAAATAAAAATAATTTTATACCAAACGGAAATAATATTATATAAAAATTTTATATTTGGAATAAAAATAATTTTATACAAGCATAAAATACGACGTAGTATATTTTATTTCGAGTCACATTTTGGTGGCCCGGTTAGCGCCACTCGAAGTAATTCATATGTTAACCCAGGTTTGTCAAACTCAATTTAAACACGGGCCATTTGGTGCAACAGGCAAGCTTCACGCGGGCTACATCACATTTACAAATTTTGTTAAATTTGTATTCTGAAGTGAGGATTCAGGAATAATAAAACCCTATATAATTATATATTTAAATATTTATTTAATTTAATGTAATTATTAATCGAAAAAAAATCTTTCTTACACGAAAATTCCCAACGCTTTCCTCCTACTAGTTTTCCAATATCTGGATTCAAAGACTCAGAGCAGACAATCTTCATTAAGGCAGTTAAATATTTATCAATTAATCTTGATCTACATTCAGTTTAATTTAATGGACGAACATAGTTTCTCACACAAGTACAGTACCCCCAAAATAGCAAAAAATTTGTACAGCAAACTTTTTAATCGCCGGGTATTTCTTACCTAAATAAGAATACGTTTTGGGAATTCCTACTTATTGATATTTGTCTTTTAAATGCAAATCATTCTGGAAATCAATTAATTCCAGTTGTATCGAAGTGGGAGCATTTGCAGCTTCAAAGGATAAAGGCACAATAAGAAGGAAAAATGTTTCTTGTAATCATTTGACATCACTATAACTTTTATCGAATTAATTTATAATAGGTTCAAGGGCTTTGAAGTATTTGTTTAAATAGGAAAACAACAGAAATAAATATTTAAAGTTACTAATATAATCAAACAATATTGCAACAATCATGAAGTCTCTTCAATCCAAAAATTACATACTAAAGCAATTAAATGCGATCCAGAGACCAAATACAGCTATACGCACCTTTAAAATATAAAAGAAATCAAAGATTTCAACTGGAACAAGAGTATTTTTATTTTTTAATCAATTTTTATGTTTTATTACCATGGTTTAAAGATCACATTCCATACCTCAAATTATAATTCCAATTTTTATTAAAAAAGTTACAAATTCAACTGTTATCCATTTTGAGTGTTCATTTCACCCATTATTATACGGGATCATCTGCATGTTCTTTATTAGAAACATCACTGTCGCAATATTTTGAAAGACCATGACTCTGTTGCCTTATACACTAGCCGGATATTTGCTTCAAATGAAAATGTGTTATATGAATTATTAAATGTTTGAATGTAGCCAGCACTACACTTAAACATTGTTTGACACTGATTGTTTTTAATTTGTTCATGTCGGTTGGTATTACAGCACCCTAGGTAAATTTATTTCGCTCTTATTTCGCAATAATGCCTAGCTGCATTTAAAAGCTTAATAATTCGTAAAACGAATTTTCATTTCAAGCAAACAGCTGACTTGTGACTTAGGCAACAGTCTCGTGGTCTTTCAGAATAGTGAGAAAGAGATGCTCCCACTGAAAGAGATGCTGATGATCTCGTATAACAATGGGTGTAATGGTCCATACATCTTGAACCAGTCGCTTTTCTAAGACATTTGTTGTAATAAAATTGTGATGTAAACTTTCTTATTGGTATTACGTACCTATAAAATTAAATTTCTATTGCTGCTAAATTAACGCACAGATGAACCGGACATAAATGTTTTTGGTTTCATTTGTACCACTGTACCACATTTAAAATTTATATTTTTAATGCAAATATACAAAGAAATATACATTTAAAATGATGTGATTCCTTTTCCCTCGCTCCAATAGAGAAATATTATTTTTAAATAAATTACAGATAAAGAACTTATACTTACAACTTGTTTGCTTTTATCTAAAATTCTTTTAAAGTTTTCTACCGTCTAGAGAATATTTCAATAAATATATCTCTCTTTGTCATTTTCTTTAAGCTTCATCAAGGATGAGTTTACAAAAAATTATTTTGTTTGATTAGACTATGAAACCCACTTTGTTTGTGCAAGTGATTGTCTTACGTATAAGCGTCTGATCCTTCCGTATGTAAATAAAAGAAGTCTAAAGAAGTTGTTTTGAAAGCGTTGCCGCAAAGAATTTAATATTCTGAGTATTCATGGAAATATTATTCTTCATCATGAGTTGTCTCTTACAAGTATATAAAATTGACATATAAACATGCGTGTTTTATGAAGATTAAAATTATTTTCTCATGAACCTGACTGTCATACCAAGTTACATTAACAAAAATCATATATAGCAGTATCGCGCATGATGACGAAAATATTAATCCTACAATATGAAAGACTAAAGTACATGAATAATTTCTTATAATACTCTACATTGGCGGAGGAAGGTATTACTTGGGGTAATAACAAAGGGGGATGCAAAGCAAACACTTAATTAAATCGGTTAAATGTTTTTTAAATATTAACGACCAGTTGAAATAATATTAGAAATATAACTAAAGTATATGCAAGACTCACAAGTTCTGCGTCAAAGATTGAGACACAGTAAGAATTAGAGAAAGATAGGTACAGTTATTGATTCCAATGTTTATCAAAAGCACTTATACGCATTAAGTGAAGCCGTAATAAAAATAGCAATTGTTTTGTTGTTGATTTAAGAATCTGTAGTAACGCGTACATATAGGCTGTGTGATATTATACATGCATTGTGCGCGTCGCTGATGTGGAAACTCCTGCTGCTTCACTGATTTGTGTGGATGACCGTACCATCTAAAAATTAATCGAATAATTGGCTCCATAGGGACTGTGTAACTGAGAGAGTCTCTGCGAAAGATCAGGCCTATATATACCGCTGTATTGCATAGAAAATTTTAGTTGAATTCTCGAACTCGAAAAGCCAGCCACAGCAGCAGCAGTAGTCACCAGCAATCAGCCGAGCGAAGAAAAACCAGAGCGACAGAACAATAAGCGTAGGAATTAGTAAACATTCAGTGAGCGTTTACATATATTTTATACTGTTCAGTTGCATGTGTTTATAATAGCTTTATCTCTTTCTCTACATTACCAATTCTCCTATACTATTGGAGTGTATGTTTCTAGACTGTGTCAACCCAAGTTAGGTACAGTTCTTTAGCGACCTAAACACCCTTGTCAACCCGGGTGTTGAGTGATCTATAGTGGTCTCGTTACTATACCAATTATACCATTAAAGTGTATGTTTCTAGCCTGTGTCAAACCAGGATAGTTACAGTGACTTATTGATCTTAACACACATGCCAAACTAGGTGAAGTGATCTATAGTGGTCTCATTACTATACCAACTATACCGTTAAAGTGTATGTTTCTAGCCTGTGTCAACCCAGGATAGTTACAATTACTTAGTGATTATAACTCCCGGGTCAATCCTGGTGAAGTGATCTATACTGGTGTTCTTGTTACACGAACAAACCCCCACCAAAGTGAATGTTCCTAATCTGTGTCAACGCAGGCTAGCGACAATCACGTAGCTATTTTAACACCAGTGTCTACCTCCATGTTGAGTGATCTATGATGGATCCTAGTATTCCGGTCCGCTCATTGTTCGAACCTCTGAGCTACAAACCCCTTAGAGCGCCCTCTACCAGTATATATTTTTGTTTTATATTTTCTCCGCATAGTTTTTTTATGTTTTATTATCTTATCATCGCATATTTGATATGCATTGCTTACTAATGAATTGCTGAATTATTTTATGTATTTGATTTAATATTTACTTACCGCTATTTGTACGCTACTATTTGAATTAACATTGCTTGACATTTATTTTAATATGAATATTTCTTTCTTTGTTTATACAATAGACGGTTTTGTTAAATCATTAATGCTGTTTCACTCATTACCATTGAGTTAGTTACAGCTACAAATAAGAACGAGAACACCTGGGAAACTCGCAAGACTAGAGTTGCTTGCGTCCTCACTAAGCGACTAAGCACCGGAGGAACAAGAAGATTGGTTCCAGCGTGCGGTCTCACATTAAACTAACCGGCCGACCGAGACACGTTTCCGGAGGATAATCAATTGTGTAATAATTAAGATAATTGTTTACACCATTCTGTGACAAGTCACTAAGGCTCCCTTTTAGCAGCGTCCATTATATTTTCTT
>WYDF02080356.1:0-11169 GCA_009867245.2 Adranes taylori | reverse complement strand
TCTCTCCTGCATTTCCACATCCTTCATCTTTCTCTCTACTTCCATTTCCCATGCGCCTCCATTCATCATCCTATTATTAAATATATAAATTTTGTAAATATATAAATACATAAAAATATATAAATTTTGTGTATCAAATTCAACCTGCGTATATTTCTGACTGCAAAACTCCAAAAGTACTCGAACGACTGACTTGAAATTTTCACAGTACCTTGCATTCGACTAAAAGGGTATTTATATAGTAAAATGGTGACCCTTAGTGTTGAGCAATTTTTGGCTCGAGATTTGATTAGCGTACCGAGATTAAAGTTTTTTGCTTCAAATACTAAGGTGTTTATATATTAAAATTGCGGTGCTCAGGCAATTTGTGGCTCGAGATTTGATTAGAGTACCGAGATTAGACTTTAAGTTAGGGATTCGTGTTTTTCGTTCGGGATTTGATTAGAGTGGCAAGATTCGAGTTTATCGTTCAGGGTTGGGTAATGTTTGGCCCGAGAATCAATATTTTGGTCCGTTTTTCGGTTTTTTGGACATGGATTAGATTTTTTGTTTGAGATTTAAGTTTTTGGTTCAGGATATGAGTTTTTGGTTCGGGATATGAGTTTTTGGATCATGGTTCTGTAATTTGTGGCTCGGGACTCGACACATATATGTAAAGTAATGGGAAAAATGATTTTATGTTGTATGAGACGTATAGACTGTGCTTTGAATAAATGTTGTTATCAGTGGCGGGTGCACATTATAATTTTCGGAGGGGTTCAGAATGATTATTTTATTGAGAAATTCAGTTGTAAAATCAGAAGACTGAAATTTAGCTCGCATATAGTATATTGTATTATGCGTAGAAAGAAAGTAGTGCCACCTCTGCAAGTGGTATAGAACGCAACGTTGCCACATTTAACATTTTACAAACTTTTTGATATATTATCAGGAACTATAAAATAAAGGACACTTGAATAAACTTTATTATATAAAATCAAAACCTCGTTTGAAACATTTCTTCTAAGATTACAATGTACCATATATACAGTATGTCTTTTGTTTTGTAAACTTTGCAATCCATTTACTTGAAACCGGCTATTGTACTACATTAAATATCTCGGTTCCTATTAAAGTTGAACAAGTATATGTGCTTTGTAGATTACGAGAAAACTTTTGGTGACTGTCGTTGGTCCAGGCTATGGACGACATTAACAGAATTTGGAGTACCATCTCATCTTATAACTTTTGTCGAAAGCGATGAGACTGAGAATTCGCAGGCGGTCGTTAAAATAGGTAACACATTACACGAAAAATGTTGCATTAGGAAAGACATTCGTCAACGCTGCGTACTTCCACCTTTACTCTACAACACCTATAGCGAAGCAGTGATGCGGCGCACTTTAGAGAATCTTTTCAAAGTTTCGATTTGCGGATGACACTCTTCTAATAGCTAACAGCATTTAGAGTTTCTTCAAAGACTGGAAGACGTAAGCCGGGACTATGGGCTCAAAATAAATGCTAACAAAAGAAAAATCATAATAGTAGATCGAAATAACGAAAATCGGAGACAACGTACAAAAATAGGGAATTTTGAAGTCGTCGAAAAATTTGTGCATTTAGGCTCCATACTCCGTAAGTTCGGCTCTTGCGAATTGGAAATAAAAAGGCGCATTGAAATTGGCCCACTCGGCCGTGATAAAACTAACAAAAATTTTGAAATATCACTAGGAAAATGAAGGCAAGTCTTGTAAACGTGTTAGTTTTTCCCGTTTTTTGTAAGCTTTTTTGTAAGCGTTTTTTTTTTTTGGCAAGACCTGGGTAATCTATTCCAACGACAGGAGAAGAATAGATGCGTTTGAAATGTTGGTCTAGCGTAGAATGTTGCGAGTTCCCTGGACGGTTAGAAGAACAAATGTATCCATCTTAAATGAGGTCAAGGGTGTATAAAGGTTGTCATAGATGACATGTGGACGAATTATTAAAATTTTTCGGACACAACTCTCAATATAACAGCATGGGAAAATTTGTTATTCAGGGCAAACCGGAAAGGAAAAGAAAACGGGTCCGATCCCCAACTAGGTGGACCGATATTATTTCGAAACTAAAGCGGCCCATATACTCGCAATAATATTGCGCAATATTGAAGGTTGCACAATATTATTAACTATGTATTGGTTAAATTGAAGGTTTGTCCAACTTATTGTATGATTTTGAAAAATAGTATAATATATTGCACAACCTGAAAACTATTACATCGTTTGTGGACAACATTGTGCAAATTGAATGTTTATCAGTATTGTCATTTTTATCAATTTTATCTGTATACGGTGGTAAAATCGTATTTAGAAAGTTTTTGATACACGGTTCCTTTAAGGACAGTTGCAAAAAAGTGTTTTAATATGACAAAACAAGAGGACAGAGAGTTTATACTAAGTTGTATAGAACTGTATCATTCTTTGACAGTTCTATAGGATATCCACAGCAAGGTCTACAGTAATAGAAATATAAAAAGAGCGCAATATGAACAGCTAATTGTAAAATACACCTAATTTAATAAATATTCGTGCGTGTATACATTTCTCCTTTTTAACCAGCCCTTCATCCAAACACGCTTCTTCCTTTTCATGGTATTTTTTCTTCAAACGATATGTTAGCGTTAACGCAAAGCAACCATCAACGTCACTCATTAATTTAAAATAAAATTTTCCACTCCCGTACCAATTACTACAAGAAACACTGGTCAACTTAATACTGTACACTACCCAGGTCTCACCCAGGTCTCTGAAGCTTACAAACAAACGGGAAAAACTAGCACGTTTACAAGGCTTACCTTCGTTTTCCTAGTGATATTTCGATCTTTTCAAATTGTTGTTAGTTTTATCACGGCCAAGAGGGCAATTTTAATTCGCCATCTTATTTCCAATTCGCAAGAGCCGGACTTATGGAGTATGGAGCCTAAATACACACATTTTTCGACGACTTCAAAATTCCCTATTTTTGTAGATTGTCTTCGATTTTCGTTATCTCGATCTAACTATCATGACTTTTCTCTTGTTGGCATTTATTTTGAGCCGGATTACGTCTTACAGTCTTTGAAGAAACTCAAAATGCTCTTCAGTGCTGTGAGGTATTAGAAGAGTGTCATCCGCAAATCGAAGCTTTGAAAAGATCCTCTAAAGTGTGCTGCATCACTTTTTCGTTATAGGTGTTGTAGAGTAGAAGTGGAAGTATGCAGCTTTGACGAACGCATTTCCTAATGTTAATTTTTCGTATAATGTGTTATCGATTTTAACGACCGTCTGTGAATTCTCATACAGGCTATTGACAAAAGTGATAAGATGACATGGTACTCCAAATTCTGCTAAACTCGTACATATCCTGGACCAACGACACTTATCAAACGCTTTCTTGTAATCTACAAAGCACATATACATCGGTACCGATCATTACCGAATAATGTTCTCGGGCCTTTTCTATAAGCTGCCTAGCATTTAAAATTTGTTCTCGAGTACCTCGTCCTTTCACAAATCCGGCTTGTCCTTTAACTATTTGATGAAGCAGGAATGCTTGTAGTCTTACTTGAACAATATACACCATAATCTTGCTGGAATGTGATATCGGGGCTATCAGACGATAATTTTCGCAGGCTGTTTTTGACCCTTACTGGCGTCGGTGTAAGGAATCCTTTATTTGTCTACAGTTATTTCAATAAATTTCATTTCGAGTGTACGAACTTATTCATACCTAATAAATTTCTTATTCTTCTAATAAAAACTTATAATTTTATGTGATGGTCGCAAAAAATGGATAATAATTTTATAGATGAGCTTCTATATTTTTTCTTTATCAGCGTTGGGAGCATTTTTATGATAAATTTGAATATGAGCACTTACAGCAGATGAATTTTAAATTCATTAAAGAACATTCTATATAATAAATTCATATTTTTGAAAATATATTTTCAGATGTAGCCTTAAACACAGTATAAAACTAATCTAAAATTCGTCAACTGTTATTCTTCTTTATTCTTTATTCTTGTTCTTGTAAACAAACCTTAAAACTTGTATTGTTCGCAAAATATGGATTAAAGTTTTAACGATGTACTTATACATTTTTTCTTTATCAACATTGGGAGCATTTTTATGATCAAATTGATTAGAAACATGGATAGAAGATGAATCACAAATTGATTTAAACACATTTTTATAACGACTTCATATTTCTGAAAATGCACTTTCAACTAGTTTGAAACACTGTTTCCATTTATAGAGGATGACTTTTATATCAATCTTTGTAGCAGGTTTACCATGGAAGCTATGGAAATACAGCTCCTCCTACGTAAACTTTATTCCTACATCGTTTAAGTAAAATATTGTATTCAAATAAACTTTCTTTTCCCTATGTTTCAAAACATAACTTAAAAATTAAATTAAATTTATTATCCTGTTGATCCGAATAAGAATATACGTACTTTAACTCGATTTTCATTTTCGAACTCTCCGCTTCCGCCTAACACGAGTGACGAAACAACAAGATGCGAGTTGCGATGTAACTCGAAACACTTTGTAAGCTACGATGCTATAGCTTATTGGTAGTACATCGTTTTATTTAAGGAGATCGATAACAAGCGTGTCCAGGAATATTTTGTACTATAATAAGTACGGTTTAACTGTGAAATTGAAAAGTATGTGTTTCAAATCAAATTAAAATTATTCTTGTATCAGGTACAATCTGACAGAATACTGCACTTGTGAAATGCTAATCGCTTCGCTATTTAGGAACAACAAGTAAAAAAAATAATAATAGTGAAATAGGCTAAAGCGATTTGCTATCAGTTGGCAAAGTCGAAGGCTCGATTCGCGCGGGTGAGCTGTTTTTTTTTTCATGTTTATGTTTTTTATCGTTAAATATTTTTTTAACTTATTTTTGAAAGACAACTAGATACAGTACACTTGGCCTAGGTTTGGAAATCCCGTATACGCCTATATAAAATGAATGTAGTAAGCTTCGGAAATCCCTTAAACATTGTAGAGTAGATTATGCTTGCCCTAAACTTCTTAAATTATGCGAATTGAGACTCACTACAGATCCCTGCCGCAAATGCGTTCCATCTCCGCGCTTAAACGAATCAAAAGTTTTGTTAGAATTCTAGTGGGCAAAAAAGACTTTCAGCTTTGGAATTATTAATTGCAAGGGAATTAATGCAAGAATATTCTCGTGAAAAAAGTTTTTATGATGACGTCATAGATGGATTTGCAAATGAAAGTACACGTATGGCACTTCATTTTAAGAAAGGTAAGATTTTCTTATGGTTTGTAAAAAATGTCTTTCTTGCATTAACAAATTTTTTTTCGCCGCTATATTTTGCCCTTCAACTTCTCCTTTTCTGAGGTTCTGGATACGCCACTAACCTAAGTACATTATACATAATAAATGCATATTTCTAAAAATGTATTTTCAGATATTTTTTGTTGTATTTATACTATTGTATTTATACTTTTAGTAATTAAACGAGTTATACAGACTATAGATATCTCAGATTAATGTGATAATTGTGATACATTAATATAATGCAACTAAATATGTAAATATGACTAACTGTAAAAGAACCACGTGTACCTATGCAATTGCGCCGGATCCTTCTGATGGGCTATCTGTGCCGGTCTGGTGGTAGCTTACACAACATCCTCCTTCTTCCATTTGGAAATTGCTTTGCCATGAGCTGGCTTCTTCTTAAGCCTAACTGGATGTAATCAGCAGATCGCTACAAATACGTGGTAGATTTATTCTCCCCGCCTCGCTTTCTATTATATATGACGCCTCACCGTTTTCATGTTTATCACTCACATACTCACTAATGTTTTTACTTAATCCTAAATCTTTAACATTATGAACATTAGTTTCAATAGGACAATCAGTTTGTAAAAACGAAGTTATATTTTACAGCAGGTATTCAATGCCAACTATTTCTTCTATATGTACGGCGATTTTCTGCTCAATTAGATATGAACGTGGGTCATTTGTTTTATTTAAAATTTTACCGTAAACCCTTAAATAATCCAAACTGACTCCAATTTTCAGCTCAAAGACATTTTTAGACCTATGACGTACGTCTATTTTAATTTTTACATTGAGTAATGTTCCTTTTATTTTCTCTTTCTCTGAAACGCTTGTTAATGACAATTTCGGAAAACATACTAGGAAGAGCACGAAGCGGTGATCTTAGTTTTCTAGACCTTAAAAGTTCGCTTGGACTTAATCCATGTTCTAGTGGATTAACTCTGTATGCCAATAAACCCAAATAAATGTCATCAATTTTCTTGATAATATTTTTAGCAGTCTTTACTGCTGCTTCTACGGCACCGTTTAACTGAGCGTAGTGTGGACTACTTGTGATGTTTCGTATTCGTCTTTAATAGGCAGTGATTTTTTATCAGCGCCACATGGGCTTCAGTTCTTCTATTAGTTCTTCCGTAATATTTTCTTCTCTCACAGGTTTCTTGGATAATGCGTCTGCTATTATTAATTCTTTTCCCGGAGTGTTTATAACTTTATAATCGTATCGCATTAATCTCATTCTAAATCTTTGCAAAGTGGTGGTAATTCATCAAGTTTCTATAAGGTATAGGATGCTGCTAGCGAGAGCTTCCAACCAGAGTTGTAGTGGGACCGGAACCACGTCTGAGCACGTACATTAAGAGAGAGAGGGGGGGGGGGCGGCGCGTTCCTCTACTTTTTATAGCGTTTCGGTATAAATTTTTTAGTTATTGTTACACTAGAACTCTTCATTTATCCAAATTTATTTTTATTTACCTAAATGCGGTCCCAGATTAAAAAAATATATACAAATATATAGCAACAATTGAAGAATTTGGATTTTTTTATTTATTGCATTGACAATGTTGTCCGTTCCGCTACTGAAGATTATATTGAAAATCTTCGATTCCGGTACTTCGTATTTTAGCGGATCACCACTGCCTCCAACCCTAACTAGTTGTAGGTCAGCAATACAGCGGAATGCTTCGATATTATACCAAATTATATTTTTTACAATAGATATCAATATTTACCTATATAAAATTGTATGAAACTGAAAGGAAAAATATTTTGACAGTAGATGGTCCTACCTATATTAGTAATAGTAACAGTTTTGTAATAGGTACCAAGCCAAATGGCAACGCTTAGATTTAAAAGTCAAAGTAACCAGGTCTATATATTACGGTAGATATTATTTAGCTAAGCGCAGTACCTACGTACGTACGCCTGTATGATAATAATCTACTTAGTGCTTCTCAATAGCTAGCTATAAGAAAACACAAGCCAGAAAGAGAGATAAAAGACGTACCTTACCTCATGTGGGTCATTATAGTGCAAAAGAGTGGGATAGTGTATTGTATATAGCCATAGTAGAAGAACTGTGACTTAAGTCACGAAACGAAGAGGAAAGTTTGGTGTCGACGACGCCATTCGCATAGGTAAAAAGGGGAGTCCGCGTATATCAATATACAAAAGACACGAATATACAGTTTCTGCATAGAAGAAACCTGAAAATTTCGAATATTTGCTGGCACAACTGCTTTTTTAAATTTACAATATTGAATATTACGTTTAGATTACTATTATTAGGACAAATCGAAGTTTAATTGTTATAAAAAATATGTGGTAGTAATATTCACATGAAATTAATTAATTAGTTAATAAAAAATGAAAAGAGTTTGACGTTCGAAATTTGGGACGCTATATATTTTGGTAGAAGTGGAATCTTAGGTGCTTATTTTTTTTTTTGATCATTCACTTTTTTAATTAGCAATACATTTTTCTAGTAATAATAAATAATAAATAAACCTTTATTGGCATAATAATAATAAATAAAACTATAACACAAGGAATATGTAAACTAAAGAAAATTCAGTATAATTGCTTCGTACTAAATGCTAAATTAACTAAACCCGGTGAGGGAGAAGGAAGGCTTTTTCCCTTACCTCATTTGTTCCTCCACATACTCGTCCCATTCTTTCATTCATACCTTACCTCCCATAATTTTCCTAATAATAATAACAACCTTTATTGGCATATAACCTGGTGGAAGTGACCTGAACCTGATACGCAGGGTTTCCCTTTCTTTTTTTTTTCTCCGCTTTTACTACTTTCTTCTTCCATTTATTTCTTCCACTATTCTCTTCATTATTTTACTCCCTTTCCCTCTCTGCCCCAAAATTCTTTTTATATATCGTACACCTATACTTTTTCTATTTCTACCCTTTCGACCGATACATCATTATACTCTCCATACATACATTCATAAACCAGCAGTCTTATGTTACCAAATCTTCAAATCTTTCACACTTAATTTTCTCCACAGCAATTTAAGCCTTTTTAAGCTACAATCTCTATATACTTATTTTATATGACCCATTCTTCTTTAGCAAGAATCCTAGGTACTCACAATTTAATCTTCTCCATCTACTTCAAACATGTCGTATCTTCTATTCCACCCTCTAATTTGCATGCCATCACTACCATCTTCCCCACATTCACTAGCATTACTTTCCACAACATATAACCATTAACTTAACCAAACACTACTTCCCAATTACTCGTTATACATACTATATCATACGTATAAGTTAATATCCACATTTTCTTTTTTGCCAATTACAACACGCGCCCACATGTTCATTCATTAATACTTCCTCTAAATAAATAAATAAATCCAACAACAATTAAGTAAGCTTGCACTAGTTAAGCAAAAAGAAAATATGAATCCCTGCCTCCCTAACGTACACTTCAAACCAATCTGTTACTCTATGTAACTCTCACCCTTACTCGTATATTAGACTCATCCTTATCATATCAAATAAATTCCTATTTATATAATCTTCTTCCATTCTCTTTTACAACTTCTCTCCAATAGGCAGTAGTTCCCTTTTCCTTAATTACTTCTATGCTAATAATTTTTTCTTAACAATTTCTTACAATAACAAAAATTCTACTTTAAGAATTTCTTCCTTCTGGATAATATTTTCTTAACAATTATTTAACAATTTCCTTCTTAAAATTTTCTTAACGATTACTTTATATTTCTTAACAATTTCTTCTTTTTTAACAGTTTTATTTTTTAAATTGTTTTCCTTCCTGACAACTTTTTTCTATACAATTATTTAAGTTTTTTAACAATTTTTCCTTAAAAACTTCTTAACAATTTTATTCTTTATAAATAAAAATACTTTTTAACAATTTTTTAACAAATGCTTTTTACCAATTCTTAACACTTAATTTGCATTTGTTAACAATTTCTTTAAAAAAATTGTTTTAAGCATTTCTTCCCTTTTGACAATTATTTTCTAAAAATTTATTTAATTGTTTTTAATATATATGAAATCTTTATTGGCATAAAAAATTTTATAATACTTTTTATTACAACTAAAGAAAGACAACATATCTTATTTACATATCCCAAAAAAAACAAAAAGGAATATCAAATCTTTATACTATAACCCTCCTCCTTACACTCCTCCACGAAGGAATAAGGAATTTTGCCCTTTACCTTATTTCTCACCCTTACATCGCTTTCCTCTTCCTTCCCTCCTCAATAATTCCTTCCATTATCTCTATACTACCTATTCCTCATCTTAGACATATTCTTATATGACTCGCTACACATTTCTTCCTCATCCACTTAATTCCCGTACATGCATTCACCCAATGTTCCCACCGTTGGTGACTTTTACATCCAAAACACAAGATCATTCTTTTTATTTTCATGCTTACATCTGATGTCATATACTCTGCCATTCCGTCCCCATTCATTATACTGTAATATTGCCTAATATATCTTCCATTCCTTAATTTTTTCCATCTTTCTTGCACCTCATTATCATTTATTCTCATTTTGACTTCATTTACAGATTCGTTCATATCCCACATTTTCTCGTACCATCTTTTCATTGACCATCCTATTCTTTCATATACTTTTTTCTCTCTTCTGCTCATTCATTCAGACATCTACCCCTTTTTTCCTCCTCCATACTATTCAAATAAACCAATTTCACCCATCTCACATTCTCATCCACCATAATCTTTCTCTTATACCTTCTTCATTCCTTTATTCAAACATTTATACTTCGCACATTCTTGCAAAACTATCTTACTAGATGTTAATTTTTCTACCGCAATTATTCTCCTCAATATTCCATAAAACATCCTTTCTATCTGCGCTCTACTTTTGACATTACATACTTCCACTCCATATAACATAATGCTTTGCACACATACTTCCATTATTGTAATTCTCATTCTCACCGAATCCTCAAATTTCCTTTCCCACACTCATCTTAGTCTCTCTATTGCCGCTTTTGCTTTCTTTTTACTGCCAATCTAACATGTACGTTTTAGATTCCATTATAATTTAAGGTAAAATCTAAATACTTATACATTTTCTCATTTTCAATCTCCTTCTCTCCTAACTTATTTGCTGTTCCTCCCATCTCCACTCTTACACACCATCACTTTTGTTTTTTCTAGATTCAATTTAACCCTCTTTTCTCCATATACTTATTTACCATTTCAAGCATCCCATTCATTTCTTCTCCAATTTTCGCCATACATACAAAACATCTGCATAACCTAAAGACCACACCTTCTCTTTTCCAAGCAGTACCACTCCGGACTGTCCGCTTTGCAATACCTTTTTCAAATCTGACATATAAATATTAAATAAGCTGCCACTCATAGCTGCCACTGCTGTACATTGCATATTGCTATGATATGCCTCAACCTTCAACCCAGGATTGTCATAGTGCTCTCTATGCTGATGACATAGCCTTCTGGGCCTGCGGGCCCCAAACAAGAAAACTTAGTCACAATATTCAAAACTGTCTCGACACGTTTTCTGATTGGGCAAAAAAATGGCGGGTAACGCCAAATCCCAATAAAGCTCAAGCCATTCTGATACAGCACCCCAACTACACAAGAAATAAACATCAGGACCTCTCTGAAATCCAACTCCGCCTATAGGAAAACCCTATTCCACTAAGGGATGAGGTAACGTACCTGGGCATAACTTTCAGCTGAACTTTCAGTTGGAAAAATGATCTAGACTCCACCCTACCCAGAGTTAGAAAGCGAGTCAACCTGATTTCAAGTCTCAGAGGACGACTAGGAGGCTGTGACTCCAAAACACTTCAC
>WYDF02080345.1:0-11169 GCA_009867245.2 Adranes taylori | reverse complement strand
TAAGTGAATAAGGTGATTCCGACAGTGGATTTAGTGTAGATTATATATATATATATACATAAATATATACACAAATATATATATATATATATATATATATATATATATATATATCTCAACGTATAAATTACTACAATTAAAAGCCTTTGATAATCTCAAACTAATATAAACATTGGATCAAAAAAAAAAAATACATAATAAATATGGAGAAGTATTTTTAAATAAATAATCAATCGAAAATTTAATTGTTAATTTTGTTATGGTTATTGTAGGCTTAAAAACCATCATCAACGCTTTGCTCCATTCATTTAGACAACTCGCCGAAGTTATGACATTGACAATTTTCTGTCTAATGGTATTTGCCCTATTCGCTCTCCAAGTCTATAAGGGCGAACTAAGAAACAAATGCGTGCTCAAAATGGCTGACAACAATGCCACCTATGATGTGTGGAGAAAGTAAGTTTAATTCAAATTACTAAAGCAACAATATTACAAATTACACTGTTCTACATGAAAATCGTCCCTGACACCATCACCATTCTTGCTTATTCCCATGTTATATAACCTCCTGAATATTACCCCGTTTTCCGGGCACGCTCTCGCCCCCCCCCCTCCCTTATGTTTATTACTTTAGCGAGATTTTATGGGCATAAGTTTGATTTGGAGGGTGCAAACGGATTGTTTAGCCGTTAAATTGCTTTTGAGGGACTAGAGAGTTGACAATTTATATTACATGAACATTTATAGCAAGTATTAATTATCTTTTTCTTGTTTTAATGCAGAAATTGGATGTTAATTAAAGTATACTTTAAAGCAAGCTTTCGTTAAATATATTAACTTCGTCGTCTTCTTACTAGAGTAAATCAAGAAATTAATATTTCTTATTACTTGTGTCTTGAAAAAATATTTACCCCGTCCGGGACTCGAACCCGGACCTCTCGATTGCCGGTCGGTTGCTCATACCATTGGTCTAACGAGCATTTATTCAAAGACGCAAATAATTTTTAATATGTATTTGTTTTCCGTATCTATTAAGATAGGCAACTTATAAATCAGGGTTTCAATCGATTCATTTTTGTAGCAAGGAAAAATAAATTAAATTGTAAACACATTCGTTAAAAATGATCATTTTTGCCGGATCGTTTTTATCGGTTTTTTTTTCAATTTTTTCACATATTTTATACATATTCCATCCAAGCTGGCGACCAGGACAAGGATTGAGCACTCTAAAGTATTGCTGCATGCTGCAAATGGCTTAAAGGTACCCATAAATCTATGCCATTTGCTGTGCCCAAGGTTTGGCGCGAACCTCGCTGTAATCTGACAGATTATTACCGTTGTATGATTTCCACCGTCAGATTCTCTAGCAAAAGTAAGCACAAAAGTCAGCATCCTAATATCCCTTAAGCTGTATGACCAGTTCCTCACAACGAATTTTTGCAATACCTGTACCACCAAAAACTGTGCAGTTAGAAATGAATTTGGAAGACTTTGGCCCTGAGCCTGAACCATCGACGGCCACCAATAATGAAATCTATGTAACTGATTGAGTTCATCGAGAACCTCACCTCGTAACTCAGTCAGAATTGAATGATCTCGCCCGTGGAGTTACCTAAGAGAAAATCTCAATTTTTTGAATCTTGATTTCAGCAGTTAGAAAAGAGTGAACACATCTGTTCTTATAAGACAAGACAGTCAACCCTGAAATTCATGTTTTCGGAAGATGAAGGCTTAGTGTTCTGTCCTAAATCAAATGTACTGATGGCGGAACTGAAGATGTCATGTGACTCCCACAAATGGAGACTGTTCATAGGCTCATCGAAGACAAGCTTGGTAATTCTCCTTTTGGCCAATGGGAATAAGTTACCCAATTACATACTCTATGGATATAAAGGAGACATATGAAAGCATCAGCTAAATCTACAATAAAACCAGTTATCACGTGTATAATTGAAAAATTTGCGCTGACTTAAAAGTTGTTGCTCTACCAGGGGCCTGGAATTAGGCTTCAGAAAATACTGCTGCTACCTATGTGAATCGGACAGCCGAGCCCAACACAACCATTACATTTTCCGGAACTCGCCTCGCCGAGAAAGTTTTACTCCCAGCCCGAAAAATGTCGTTCACAATGCTCTCATCCCGAACGAAAATATTTACTTGCCGCCTTTGCACATCAGACTCGGATTAATCAGTTTGTCAAAGCAATGGACAAAACAGGTGATGGATTTCAATTTTTGAAAACTAAATTTCCTTGTCTTCTTGTGAGGCTAAAATCAAGGAAGGAGTTTTTGTGCACCCCCCCAGATTAGAATACTTTTCCACCATTTGACGTTTGTTGAACACCTTAATCAAAAGGGAAAACGAGCATAGCTTGCAGTCAAGAACATATGTCATCACTTTTTGGTTAAAAACAAAAGTGATGATTATATCCCTCATTACGAGGAATTGCTGTCAGCGTACTAGGCGAGGTGGTGTAATATGTCTCTTAAAGTGCATCTCCTGCACTCGTACCTCGACTTATTCACGAAAAATTTAGGAGCAGTTTTGGATAAACACGGAGAACGGTTCCATCAAGACATCAGTGAGTTCGAGAGTAGATTTCCAGGGAAGTGGAATGCGAGCATGTTGGGCAGAGTACTGCTGGTCATTGGTACGAGACACTTCTACTTCAGGTTATAAGAGGAAAGCAAGCGCGAGATGCAAGTACTTTATTATATATTATTGTATATTTTATATTACATTATATATTAATATAATTTTATTTTTACGTTTAACGTTTAAAAAAATCCCCCTCCAAAACAATCTTATGGCCATAAAATCACCCAAAAGTAATAAACATAAGGGGTGATGGGGCGCACCTAGAAAACAGTGAGCGATGGGGGAAAACAGTGGTTATTTTAGATTGGAATAAGCTGTAATGGTGTTAGGCCCCGAATTTTTTTTTTGCAGCGCAGTGTTATTTTAAATTATTTTGGTGCATGGATGCTAATATTTTTCTCATAATATTTTTCTAACGCAAATTGCAATAAGTCTAAGGAGGCACCTGTCAAGTGCCCTAATTGTATAAAAGAGCAGCCTGCTAGCTACAGGGGATGTACAATAGCTCAAGAAAACTACATGGAGCTACAAAAAAGAACAGATAATGCTAAAATCAAAAAAATTATTTCTCAACCAAGACAAAATGTTCGTAGCACAGTAAGCCTGGGATATCATATGCACAGAGCATGAAACAAAAAATAGCAGAGTCAGCACCTGCCCTGTCAACATTTGAACCATATGGGACGCAGCTTATGCAGAATATGGTGAAGATATTGGATCGAGTCACTGCAAGCGTTGACAAACTAGAAGCCAGGAATACTGGTACTATGCCCAAAACAAAATAATTATGGATCAAAACGACATACGTATCGCAATTTGGAATGCCAACAGCATCCTAAGCAAAAAGCATGACCTTGAAGTCTTCCTAAATACCCAATACATAAATGTCTGCCTCATCTGTGTAACCCACATGACCAACCAATTTTATCTTAAAGTAAAAGGATACAAAACCAATCACCAGGACAACCAAGCCAGGGGTGGTAGTGCAATCGTCATAAAAGAAACTATCAACCACTTCGAAGAATGTCATATGAGATGGGAAGATATACAACTAACAGTGGTTAGAATTAAGTCAACGAAACAAAAACTGAAAGTTGGAGTAGTTTACTGTCCGCCAAGACATAATATTAAAAAAGAAGAATATTGAACTCTCCTGGCATACTTAGGAGAAAAATTCATTGTTACTGGGGATTTCAATTCTAAACATGTAGATTGTGATTCCAGGTTAACTACAACCAAAGGTAGAGTCTTAAGGATAGCAATCCAATAGAGGAATTGCAATTACCACTCAACAGGAAAACCGACCTATTGGCCTACTAATACTGATAAAATTCCTGACTTACGAGACTTTTTTATCACCAGAAAAGTATCCTCCTAATTGATAGAAGTCGAAAGAATTTTAACATGGATTCAGCGGGCATACTGACGCTAAGTGAAAGGATAATAAAAAGATCAGACGGAGCCATTTATGCCTTACTAATAAAACCACTGACCAGGAAAGCTTTCGGACTGACCTTCAGAACAACATTAACCTAAGAATCAGTCTTAGAACAAGTGAACAACTAGAAAAAGAAGCTGAAAACTTCTACAGTCTTATCCGAGCAGCGGCAAATAATAACACCAAAGAGATTATACACATAATCAAAGGTGTAAACTATCCAGCTGAGATCAGAGAACTTGTAAACGAAAAACGAAGAGTCAGAAGAAGATGGCAGTATTCGAGGGATCTTTCAGACAAAACTATACTTAATAACAAGACTCAGCAGCTCAGAAGGGAAATTCAAAATCTTAAAGAAGAATCTGTACGTTCCTATTTACAAGAATTATTAGCATATGTAGAGACTAATTATTCACTCTGAAAGCCAACTAAGAAGAGCAAGAAACTTGTAACTTCTATTTCTCCCATTAAAAACAACGGTGGGCTATGGGCCGAACACCTGGCTGAGATAATTGCTCCCAACCCAAAGATATGACTAATGTTGAAAATTAGAGAACTGAAATTATAAAATCTGTTTCCCCAAAAGAAGTACCAGATGAGGTAAAAACTGACCTGAATCCAAGGATTCGACTTAGTTACAGGAGAGATCCTAAAACATTTACCAAGAAAAGGTATAGTCATGCTAACGTACTTCTTCAGCGTATCTTTTAGATTACACCGTGTCCCGGCATGTTGCAAAGTTACAGAGGTGCTTATATTGCCCAAGTCATGAAAAGAACCTAATGATGTAAAGTCCTACAGACCGATCTCACTACTGCCCATAATCTCAAAAGTTTTTGAGAAAGTATTGCTTAAAAGACTGAGATCAATGATAAAAACTAATAACCTAACCCCAAGCTGTGAATTTGGATTCAGACAAAAGCATTCAATAGACCAATGACACAGAATAACTAACACCATTGAATGTGCATTGGGAGAAAACAAAGTATGCTCGGTGATCTTCCTAGATGTTGCCCAATCATTCAACAAAGTATTGCATGAAGACGAACTAAACAGAATGCTCCAAAATCAATATGTATAGATAATAACATCTTACATCTCAACAGGTTCTTCAGAATTAAAGAAGAAGATGAGTATTCGGATCTAATGAAGATAGAAGCGGGAGTGCATCAAGGTAGTGCCCTATGCCCTATAGTAGCTATGTATGCGGATGACACCGCACTACTAACTGTAGAGAAAGATCAGGAGTTATCCACTAGGAAACTACAAACAACCAGCAATGCGATACTTGACTGGGCTAAACAATGGAGGATAAATTTGAACGACCTGAAATCCATCCATATCAACTTTACAAATAAAATATTAAAAAACTCACCATCTCTGGACATAAATGAAAACAACGTACCATATGAAAACAACGCCAAGTGCCTAAGCATGACTCTGGACGCTAAACTTAGGTGGAAAGAGCACGTGAAGAAGAAAAGGGCAGAATTTGATCTGAAATATAGACAGCAATATTGAGTTATTGGAAGAAACTCCAAACTTTCAATCTCCAGCAAATTATTGATTTATAATCAGATTTTGAAGCCAATATGACTTTACGCCATCCAGATGTGGGGCTGTGCCAGTGATTCCAACATCAAGTGTATTTAAATATTTCAGAATAAAGTGCTACTAAACATAGTAAATTCCCCCTAGTATGTTCGTCATGCTGAATTACAACGAGATCTACAGATTCCAGCCGTTAAGGAAGAAGTCGAAAGTCTGCACCTCCACGTCAATGCAGAGACTCTTCAACTGCTGGACAAACATCACCAAGTCCAAAGATTGAAGAGAAAAAAGCATCTGATCTTGTGTTGGGTGTTGTGTATAAAAGCATAACACAGTGCGCGAGAGAAGGTGCAGACAGCCTAGAAGAAACTAGAAAACATCAATGGATAAACTCTAGTCGATAAGTACATAGATTTAAGATTTGAAATGAAAATAATTAATGGGGACAATAATCGATTACCATAGAAATACGGACCTGATTTTTTTAAAGGCGGAACTAAAAATGCAAGAACTGAAATTGACTGTAGCCAAAGAAACAACAAGAGGCTAAAAAATAAAGCCGATAGGGAAGATAACTTTAATGCAGAGCTACTAAAATATGATGGTTACTTTCTACACAACCAAATACATCAACTGATGTTAAGGATACGGAAAAATTAACTGATGCCAAAAGAATGAAAGGTAGCAGTGTTGGGTCAAATAAGTATTCAAGCTGTGACATCTAAACTCATCGTGGATAATAATATAACGTTTTAAAATTAGAGAGAACTATGCTGAAAATAGGAAGCGAATTGCACAAGGAAGTGAATGCTATTTCAGCCTCCTAAAAGTACTCAAGTCTGGAACCATTTCTCGTATAATCACAAAGAGGATTTATCGAATAATAATTAGGCTAGTTGTCATCCATGCTAGTGAGACATGCATGCTCAACAAGAAAGAGGAAGAAGCATTGAGGTGCGTGAGAACGCCAAATCCTTAGAAAAGTTCAGAAAACTGAAACTTAGCAAAAACGATTTAACAGAGAGACAGGTCTCTTGAAGAGAATGAAAGAGAAACGAATGATACCCCAGATATTTCATCGATATCTATAAAGAAGAAAACTACAAGGTCGACCACGTAAGACATGACTAGATGACGTTAAAGATGATTTGCGACAACTTTGAGTTCGTGAGTGGAGATGGTTTGATCTTGACGGAGAAGCATGGAATGAAGTGCTTGGGAAGAATCGGGCTCTTCATAAACTGTCGAGTCAATGGGTGAGAAAATGATGGCGGCTAAAATTGTTCCTAGAAACCAATGCCTAGATCATTTTATATGTATAATTGTGCTAAATAATTCAAGAAATTACGGAGTGCAATATGATCAAAAACTAATTGTGGATAATATTTTCCAGAATAGAACTTTGAACATCTCAATCTGAGTAGGCATATATTCTAAATAATATTTAAGTATTTATGGAAAAATATATTTCTTGGTAAAATAAACTTGATATTATTTTGTTTTATATTTTTCTGAGATAATTTTGATCGGTTTACTTTTAAGCTGGACGACGAATCCTGACAACTGGTTATATAAAAACGAAACCGGTGATCCGCTATTATGCGGAAACGTAACGGGTGCACGACACTGTCCAACTACACACACGTGTCTCTGTGTGGGCGAGAATCCGAATCACGGATATACGAGTTTCGATAATTTTTTATGGTCAATGTTGACAACATTCCAATTGATCACTTTAGATTATTGGGAGAATGTTTATAACATGGTAAGTGTATTTAATTACTTTTTAAACTAAATGTATACGATATTGTGCTGGTGATAGGTGCACGAAGAATCGAAAGAATTCTTTCTATTCATTCAACAATTGAATGAATTGAAAGAAATTTTTCGGAGAAAGAATTTTTGTCATTCTACAATTGAAACAATTAATTTCCCTTCCTCCCCAAAACACGATTCCCATTTCGTAGCTATTTATACGATCTATACTTTTTTGTACTTAAAAATTTTCTCCACTATTTTCTCCACTATATAAAAAAGACTCGCGATTATCCGAGTTCCGGTCAACCAAGTCTGGATTAACCAAACTAGTCATCGGAAGATAAAAAATAAAAGCTCTTACTAGAGGAACAGTTGCGGCGAAAAGCAATATTCAATCGTTTTGCAAGCAAAGTCGAGCCTTAGATGTCGTACCTCACTATATAAAAAAGACTCGTATCTCAGGTCACTCGTAACTCCTCGCATTGCCACTATCACTTAAGTTGGCCCTGCGCTCGTATTAAACGTGGTTTTGTGAGTTTGTTGTCTGCTGAAACGAAATTTAATGCAATAAAACTGTTGGACCTTATTATAAAGGTGGCTACCGATTTGGGAGTTGGGGAAGTGACTGTTGGAGATTGAAATCTTTCAAAACAAAAGCATGAGAAGAGGCAGTGGTTTCAGTCGAAAGACTTTGAAAAAGAGCAACTACAAGCAAACGTCTGAATCTCTTCTTTTGTGGCTTTCTCAGCTTCGTGAGATGGACAGTCTTGTGTGTGGGCCAATGCTTCAAGTTAAGGCGCTTGAGTTCCACAAGAACTTTAAAGGCGGCGAGGAAACATTTTGGTTTCTAACTTGATGTCCTTTGTGATCAGTGGAAGACTTCCATGTGTACGCTCGCCGGGGATGTTGCTTAAAGAAGGTGTTTACGGCAGAAAGCTGATTTTCCGTGCAGTATTGCACCATCCTCTTGCACATCTTTCGCCGAGGCCGGAAACCTCTCATTCGGCCACTTACCAATTTTGGCATTAAAATCACAAAGCACTACTGTTATTTCCCCTTTCTTCGTCAAGTTTATGGCTTCTTCTATAGTGAAGTAAAACCCTTCTATTGTGTCATTAGATTTCTCACAAGTATGGGTATACTCCTGTAATACATTCATGACTCGATGACATGTAGAAAGCTTCAGAAGCATTACATGGCCACCGAATGGAATGAAATTAATGACGCGTTTCTCCAGTTCGACTGAGATGTTCATTGTCATCTCCTCCAGAATAATGGAGGACTCAATGATGTGTTCTAGGAGAGCCTATACCCGACCATCTGACGTCACTGAGTCCTAACATCTTAATCTGCAGTCGGTGCATTTTTGCATCTAAGTTCACAAGTTTCCCAGTTATATATAACCTACGTACATTCCGAGTTGCAATTCTAGTGTTACAGTATATTTGATAACACTTGGGGAATTCTTAGCACCCTCTCCCCATTTAGGGGGTGTCTCGGACTGAGAGTCGTTTCAGTGTCATACATATTTATGTTGGATGATTGGAAATAATTTGTGCAGTGGGACTTCCATTTCCCTTCTCTATTGCACTGTGGGAACCGTTAAGGCTGCTTCAGCTTCTCCTCCCACTATCCATTGTATTGTCGCAATTGAAATTCCATTTTCAAGCGCTATCACATCGTACAGTTGATGGTACTGCTCAGAAATTGGAACAAATTTATTAATCATGCAGGATTCTGTTTAGAATATAGCTTAGATACGATTTTTTGAAAAAAATCCATAGCGATATTATCAAAATTATGTTGAATGTGTCTGTGAAGTTACAAAACATTGTATTACACAAGTGATTACAGTAAACTTAAGTATATTATCTAGACAACTAAAAAAATCCTCTAAAAAATATTTTAAATACGGCTCTGAAACTTTGAATGCTGATTTTTTATTTGTTTGCTTTTAATTGTCCACATTTTAAGGGATAGCAGTATAAGTCCTATAAAAAAGTGCAAATACCTGTATATTATCTAATTTGTAGCCCAATTTTTAATCCTATTTTTAGACTTAATTGAATTTTTAGAGAAATTTTCCAAGTGATTCAAATAAATTGGTATTTCAGGTACTGTCAGCTTGTGGTCCAATCAGTGTATCATTTTTTACCATAGTCGTATTTTTCGGTTCATTCTATTTGATTAATCTAATGTTGGCTGTGGTAGCTTTAAGTTACGAAGAAGAAGCTGAAATAACGCAAGAGGTATGTAAAACTGTTTTCTCTTTTTTAGTCTTATTCATTATAATTATCTTTCAATATTATGTAAAAAGTCACAATTTCGATGTACACATTACGAAACGAAATTACAGTGAACTAGTTTTGTTCCCTAAAGATACCTCGATAAAGTACCGTTCTCGTTCCGTTTAAAACTTAATTAATCTATTCCTCATACTGACAAGTATTTAATCATTTTTATTAATTAGTCATGCGCTGTATTATATTTTATTGTGTGTATTGTTGTTATTTTTATTTAAAAATACGGGAGCAATATTGTTAAGCTTCCAATGAATTGTAGAAAAAGTCGTTGTCGTGTTGGTGCGTACTCCCGTTTCTCTAGTTGTTAACTATCTCTCCTTGTACTTTGACAGCTTACATCACTAAGTTCTAAAATACCCCAATAATAGAATCCATATGAACACTAGAACTCAAGTCTGAATGTCTGAATATGACCCGAAAGGGAAAACTATAGTCAAAATCTTAACAATTGTACTATAATACTATATACTTCACCTATTAACGAAGTTAAAACACTTCCAATTGATCTGATCATGGATTACCAGAAAGTAACGCTTGACTCAATCAATCTATTAAAATGAGTTTTTAAAAATAGTAATTTCCTAAAAGTAGTTTGTACTTACATTGTAGCTTAAAATATAAGAGTGGCCCTGGTATATCTACAAGTACGTTGGAACGGAAGGAGATATGAAATATATGCAGTGCATTTTCATGTCAAGCATAAATGTAAAATACGTTCTTTGCAAAAACCATCTATCGATTACAATTTTATGTCGTATATACTACTTGAAAGAAATATATGCGAATTTCCATAAAAATGGCTTTTGCAGCATACATTTGATCGCTTTTAGCAATAGAAAACAGTTGAAACGCATTTCTTTTTGCATCAGATTATAATGTTCATATGTTAACCACAAATTGATTTGATCAAATTTAGCATATCAAAGATTTATTTTAGCATATCAATGATTAAAAACATAAATTTTCACTATTACTGCGTTAGGCTATTTAATACAAAATTATATAGCAAAATAATTTCTTATTGTTTATTATTTATAGAATTTGTATACAGAATTTAGAAAATAGTAAATACAAAAGAAAAGGAAAGGAATATAATTCTATAGATCATTTGCGGTTCAGAAAAGATACTAGATCTTGTCCTTGATACCGTTTATTAACATAGTTATTATTTATAATTTATTATTATTAATGTTTGAATGAAAGAAATAATGATTGATGAGAATTAATGAACTGGATTACTGATGAAATGCTGTGGTAGAGAATTTGTAAATTCTAATATATAATTAGCACTTTTTAGCGAATTGTATCAAACAAATAAAGTTCAATTATTTTCTGCACAAATATTCATCATCATCAAACAGCCATTCGCGTCCACTGCTGGACATAGGCCCCCCTTAGTGTCTGCCACCGCTTTCGGTCTTGTGCGTCCTGTATTCAGTTTCCTCGGATTCTCTTAATATCGTCCGTCCATCTTGTTGGTGGTCTGCCTCTGTTTCTATAGGCTTCGTGCCTTGGTCTCCA
>WYDF02080334.1:0-11169 GCA_009867245.2 Adranes taylori | reverse complement strand
ACAGAATTCGTGGTTGAAGGATCTGCGCAGATGGCTCGGAAGAACCTCAACAGAAATTTTCAGAGCAGCGGTTTCGCATACAATGATAGCCAATTGGATCGCCAACCTCCGTAGGGAGATGGTGTCATAAGAAGAAGAATAGGAATCAATAAATTAAGTACATCTTTACCTGATTATGGCTATAAGCCCAAACCGGTTGTGATTGTAAAACTCTATAGATAGAGCAAGTATTTCTATTAAATCATAGGCGAATTTAATGCCGGATGCGTTGGGTGCGCCCTCTGGACTGCAACTTCCAAACGGCTCCACAAAATAGGCGACTACACGAACAATATCGATTATTAGGAAATCGTTATCTTTCTATACCCCAGAGAAATTGATGATTCGGTTATGATTAGTTGATGATTAGAGTAGTATATGGTAAACCGAGCTAGTACACCAAGTGACAGATATCGACACATATGACGAATGGATAACAGATGCAATAATTAGTCGGTCTTGTGATAAATCAATACCACGCTGTAAAAAACGGCATGGTTCGAAACCGGAATATTGCAGCGTATACTACGGCGTATAATGCAGCGTATACTGGATTTCTGGAAGCCGGTTCGGCAACCAACTTAGGTCTGAATGCTAGAGAACACGACGAAAGTACCAAAGGCAGCTGAAAAAAGAATCTTCATCTGATATTGTAGTGATGTCTCCTAAGAGACAAAGAAGGCAAAAAATTACTTGAGCTCGACGTAAGACGCAGTCAATGAAGTTGCTGGCAAGAGCTTCTAAATACAATAGACTCAGACCCTTAATGATAATCATACAAAATAATTGCGAAGAATTTGAGAACAACCAATCCCGCGATACAAACATTAAACATAGAGACGATCGTAAAAGATCTGGATAATACTAGACACCTTCTTGCTGGAAAGATTATCAATTTGCTTGAAAAGTCTGGTGGGCTATCCGATTTCTACAAAGAAAACTCAACAATCAAAACATTGCAAAAAATGTATGAAACTTCTGGGCGCGCAAACGAAGACACCAGGTCGCGCAAAGGACACGTTAACTCTACGCGGTTATAATGTTAGATGTCCGAAATGATATCATTTCTGCATCTTGGAAGAAAATACTAAGTGCACTAGAGACAAGGAAGATTCCTATTTATCTATAAGCAATTAACCGAGACTATTTTAAAGATGGACATCTGCTATGTGATGTAAATGGAACACAAGTTAAAGTGAGCCTTAGCAGCGGTATTCCACTGGGTCTCACAGAGACCAACTCTGTGGAATATTATGTACAACAATCTTCTGGGAACAAGAATGACACATGAGGTCACACTTATCGAATTTTCCGACGACGTAGCCATACTAGTTACAGTTAGGGAATTAAGACATCCCGAAAATTGTGCTCTCAATCGATGATCACCAACTAAAGTTTAAAGACACAGTAAAATATTGGGGCTTAATTCTTGATCGTAGTTTTCGATTTAATAATCGTATACAGAAAGTGGTGGAAACAGCAGCCACACTAGTTTCATCTATAGCACGCCTTATGCCTAAAGTGGGAGGACCGAGTACTTCCAAAAGGAAACTGATTTGCTCGGTAGTACAGTCAATATTATTATATGCCGTCCCAATATGAGGTACACCAATGAGCGTTGTGAGAACGGCAGATCTACTACTGAAAACCAAAAGGATTGTATTGCTATGAAGAACCGGAGTCTATAAAACATCAAGCGACGCTTTATGTGGCCTGTCAGTTTGGTCAAGTGCAATTTGCTCCCTCAACCTTCATTCTCTCGCAAGCAAGTAAAATCGAAAAAACGTCGAAAAGAATCATTTGATAGTTCTGATGATGATTAGAACAACGTGGCATATGCAGAGAGTGAAGATAGTCCTGGGATCCACAATTTTCAGATGGAAACCAGATATTAGAGGTAGGTACAGAAACAAACCTAGTCAGTATTCCGGTCCAACCAAATAAAATTGTAGGTTCTTATGTCGCAGTAATATACTAGGACAAATATTATCCTGGTGAAACAACAAAACTTGCAAATGGAGGAGCAACTGTTAATGTCACGGTGTCTTATGGAAAGCTATGGAAATGGTCTCCCCGTACAGATGAACTTTCCTACAGTGACAAGGAAATTATAATGACTACAAAAACCAACTCAACATGGTCACCGAAGGTCACCCAGAATTAATTGATTATTTATTAGGTACTGCATAAAATTGTGACTTTTATGTTTAACTTAAGTAGAAAAGACTTTTAGGCGGTGAAATATATGATATAAATCAGTGTCCCAAAGATACCCTGACACATGAGGTAACTTTCAAGCAAAATAAATCTGGTTAAAAATATTTATAAAACTCATCTTTGAATATTTTTTGGTGATGAATTAGTTCTATAAAATAATTTTATGAATTATTGTCCCAAAATTATTGCTGAATTATTGTCCCGAAATTAATTTTACATAAGCTGAAAAAACATGAAAAGTTGTACTCATACTTTTAAAGGAGCTCAATTTGCGTCCATTGAATCAACTTAATCTGTTTCCTCCATTTATAAAAACTTTTGAATAGCAAATCTGTATATGTATATTTATTTGTACGTATGTATATAAGCTGCATATAACTAAGTGAAAATTCATAAACAAATATCCATTAATGGAGATGGCAAATTTATGTTGCAGACACAAGATCTTGTAGGATCAGATTACCTCATATTCTATAAGCGTCTGATGCTGTGTTGAGTTCTGACTGTATATACATACAACACGGATAGAATGGGTATCAGTTTCTATTAATAAACTAAGTTATTCTTTAATTAAAATACTACACCACAAATATTCGGTTTCACTTGAAAAATTATTTTTAGGAATAGAATTTCACGTTTTAACTAACTAACGTGCGGCTGTTTGAAAGTGAGCCGCTTATTCTTTATACGAGTAACACACATGTAACGTATCAATATCGACGACTTCTTAAAACATATTTTACCTTTGATTGAATTTATTTTGATCCTGGTTTGTTATTCGCTTGATTTTAATTATTTACATATTAATTAATTGCCGGATTTGATAAGAGAAGTTAATAAGTATTGTCTATTTCTTATTTATATCGTCGGCCTATTTCCGTCCCTAGGACCAATCACCGACGCGGTTTTAACGTCGCGCCTCAGCCCGTACAACGCTGATAGTTAGGGTATCAGATAATTTCGTCTTTACCAACCTTTACTGATTAACTCGTAAAGAGATCTTTATTTATATCGCGTGCCAACCCGCACACAATGGACCGAAGTTTTACATCTACCCCTATAAAGTTGAGATAGGGATGATTGATGTGCATGATAAATTATAGTTACTTTCCTCCTATAATTACCGACCTCGTTAGGTGAGTTGCCTAGATTCGATCAACAACGCAAACTATAGCTTGCGCTGGGGATCGAACCCGGGACTCTGCGGTGGCAGTCATGCATCTTAACCACATCGCTACGACATCGGCGAATTTAATAAGTATTAAAAATTAATTTGTATGTAAACTATTATCTTCTTCTTCTTCCACGTGCCGTATCCGCCCAGCGAATTTTGGCTATCATTATAGCAATGGCAATTTTATTGACAGTTGCTCGGAACAGTTCCAGCGACATCACGCCATACCACTGGCGCAGATTTTTCAGCCAAGATATCCGTCATCTTCTTGGTGGCCTTTTTCCATCCAACTTTCCCTGAAGCACCAGCTGGAGTATATAATATTTCTCGCTTCTCATTATGTGGCCTAAATATGTTAGTTTCCTTATTTTTATGGATGTAAGCAGTTCCCGTTCCATATTCATTCTCTCAAGTACCTGATCATTTGTCATGTGTTCGATCCAGCTAATTTTGAGAATCCGTCGCATTACCCACATTTCGAAGGCCTCGATACGCTTGCATGTGACATCGGTGAGTGTCCAGGCTTAGAGTCTTCTCCGGAGTAGTAGACAGTGTGTTTGTTTACCTGCCATTTTCCTGAGTTTGGCCATCTCATTTCACTTATTCCGAGTATGCATGATTGATATCGGATTATCATATCAGACTAATTGAATAATTAACGATTGCAATAAGCAATTCCATAATAATGCATCAATTCAATAAGTAACCCTCTAATGTAACATAAATTGACTAATCAAATCGAATTGAATTTTTTTGAATATAATATACCAGTTAACAAATCAATTTAGTACTAACGAATTACCAAATAATAGTAATATTAATATACATTAACATTATAAAGATTTAAAAACGTTTAAAATAAAAATCTCATACGGCGGGAAAAAACATCAAAGGCTCTCCGCACCGTGCGAAAGAAATAGTATTCAACACGGAAGTAATATTTACACATTTATGCAAATGCAGAAAGACAAGATTAAATGATGCCGTCTTTCGCGCGTTTATTCTCAAAGCGTCCGCTTATCATTTTTTGCCGACAAGACACCACGGCATCTTTACCATGCATACATGGTAAAAGTGCCAGTATGTATGCATTTTCACAGATACAATATTTTCGTATCGGGTGATTTCAGTTACGTACGCTTTTTATTATTATTAGTTTTTTAACTGGTAAAAGCGTTTAACGAATATTGCCACCAGCCAATATTCAATAAGTCGTTAATCGTTTCACCGTTTTGTGTTTTCTAGGAATTTGATTGGATATTAGTTCAACGCATTTTAGCAGGTGTTCTCAATGCAATGCTTCCCTAAGCTTTTGGTCATGTAAAGTTAATACCACCACTTACGTTTTCGTCACAAAAGCAATGCAACTTTGATCCTTAGAAATTTCAACGGATCATGAAGAACTTGTTCTATTGATCGCAAGTATAATCTACTTTTCGTGCAGAAATTTCCTTCAGGCGACGCCTATTGCATCTGCAGGGTCACGCCAAGTGCCAATGTCCAGCTGACGAGTCAGGAGCTACTTTTCGCCAGCGAATTCCATATAAAAAGGTCCATGCATCCTTTTGGTAATTGTGCTCTTCGGATGTAACATGAAAACCTCGCTCTATTCGAAGTTAATAATTAACAATAAAAAGACCATATATATCTTACGGTCAGCGAGTGCTTATCGCAGCCGTGGATATGATTTTTTCAAAAGGAGTTCATCTGCTATCAAACAAATTAAATCTATAATAAATATCTACGACAAATTATTACCTTCAAACTTACACAACGCACCCATTACTTCTGCAGACTCTTTTGAATTACCTCATCTTCAATTTTCTTGTCTTTTTCTTTTCTCACATTTACGTTCCTAACTCACGCTTTTACTTACTATACATTAGATGCGTAAACGAGGAGGCGCCATGAAAAGAAGAACGTTGCAGCATATAACCGCTTGCAAGAAGCTAACGTAAATGAATCAACTCCATCAGACTTCGTCGCCCACGGACACCACACCCTGTGGTAGAGAAAGCCACCAAACTCAATTCCAGGACCAAGCCAACCCGCAGATTAACCATCATCACATGGTTCACCGATCCCTCCAATAGCACCTGGCAATGTGCCATTACCATTGACTCCGGGAAAAGCATGTCTCTTCCGGTATTACTTCAGCAACAGCGAATAAGATCTAGTAAACGTCACCCAATCACCCTCATCATACACTTTTCCGTATTTCACATCTTCAAGTGACTGAAGAACTACCTCAATATTACCAATCATAACTATCTTCAGGGACCGAATAACAAATAGTAACAATAACAAATTTACATCGAGTTCGATACTTTTTATCTTTTACTTTTGCCAATTGGGCATGGAATTGATTTTCCTAAGACTATTTGGATTATAATTAGCTTCACAAGTTACATTAGCCTCTGCTAATGTGTGTACGAGTGAGCAAGTAGCGAGCAACAATCATACATAGCTCTCTGCTGTTATCATCGCGTCTTTATTTAATGCGTAAAACGTAAGCGCGATTATACATTTCAACTGTATTTATGTTTTATCTATTTGAACTGGTTTCTTTCCAGTGCCGTATTGTCGCAATTTATTTATTTATTTTATTTAGAGTAACATCCTATTATGTTATGTTTGTATGTAGATGTTTAAAACAACCTCATGTGGGCAGTCTTTTTCTTTCTTATTTTTTTTTAAACCAACCACATTTTGCATGTATTACACTCATAAAAACTCACAAATGTTTTCAAAAGAAAAAACTACTCAAAAAAGACTACCAACTTGGGGTTGTTTTAAACATCTACATACAAACATAATTTAATCAATTTCATATCTCATCCATTTATTTTTGTTTCATCACGTAATTTTTGTAAAATGGCCATATAGATTCTTGAACCTGCCACTTGTTTCACAAAAAGAATTGTTTTTGGGCAACTTCTATGTCAGCGGTTCTCAACCTTTTGTTTATCGCGTACCACCATAAGGAAATCACATAAAGTGTGTGATTTAGTGTTTTATGTCATAAACCAGCAGCATTTGAAAAAATAAATGTTTAAAAAAAATGTTTAAAAAAACCTCTCAAATAATAATAATAAAGTTATGGAAGGAACCTTATATTTTGCTTTAAAAAAAGTCTCAAATAATAATAAAGTTATGGAAGGGACCTTATATTTTGCGTAAAAAAAACCTCTCAAATAATGTACCACAGGTTGAGAACCCCTGATCTATGTTATATAATAATATCATGTAGCACACACAGTAGACTCACATCCTCATTAGTTCAATTGGGTGACAAATACGGTTCCTTTTGGTGACTTAGTTTTTCACATAGTGTACTTACAAGAAGAATGGATCGTATATAAATTTCAACACACATATAGTCAATTTAGTACTTATTGACTCTTCCGGATATTAAAGTCCTGATGATGGTTTTAAAACATGAAGACGCATGAGAGATAGGATGGCCAAAGTACACATGATATGAAATAATGAAGGAAGATAATATAAATGTTGCGAGAGAACTAAAATATAGAAGGAATGATGTGGAATTGCAAGAAATGAATGGAAGTATTAGAGTGACTAAGTAGTGGTTGAAAGATGATAGGAGAATGCGAAAATATTTAACATCTGCGGATAAGCATTAATAAGAAAAGAGTGATAGCGAGGTTTAGATGTGGAAATATGGAGAGTGGAAATCTATATTGGATGAAGGACTGATAGGAAATGCAGAGTATGTGGGAGAAAAGAGGAGATATGGGATCATTGGCTGAAGTTGTGTCAGGAGTTGATGTGGAATATTGATGAAAGAAGGAAAGTGAGGGTATATCTAGGGCCGAAGGTAAAGGAACCTAACATTATGAAAAAAATATTGAAATATGTTTTCTTGTTTCTTTTCCTTGTCAGTTATATTACGTTATTTTACATAGCTATAAACAGGAATATTTTTGTTACTAAAATGAGACATTTTTTTGTCCTTTTTATTTCCCATACACTTTTTATTTCCAATACATTGTTCTTGAATGTTATAATTTTTTATTGTGTAGATTGTAGTTATAACTTATGTAAAATTGTTGTTGTTTTATTGTTTTTATTGCTGTATTTTTCCTTTTGATCTTCTTCATAGTTTAAACACAGGTTTTACTTCATAGTGCTATTCTGTATCTTGTTTTAGGTTCTATTCATTATATTAAATTTTGGGATTGGCACAAATTCGTTTTTCTGATTGCTCCAATGATTTAGGTGCATGACTTCTGCACGCTTGTTATATGTTGCTCAATCCTCCAATCATCAACTTTCTCTCATCTTTCTTGCCCTTATGACAGTGATATACATATCATATATCATGCATTTAATTTTATGTGTCCCAAGTATTTAAAAACTAACTCTTCTCTTCAAGATATGTCTTCAACAGATCGTGGCAATACTTCTTCTGTTCAGACTTTCTAGGTTCGGTAATAGTATTGGTATGTTAACTTTATTGAAAGCTTTATTTATTGTACCCCGAACTAAGCTGTTTTTTCTATTAAAGGATTTCATATGTTTTGTATTAAAGTATCTAGAAGTACGTTTGTGCTATAACTTGTTGTTTTTGAGATACAGATTAAGTGGAAAAAATCTGCTTTTGATTACAAGCAAACATAGATATTATTTTTTAATAGGTACGTAATATCAGTAAATACAACAAATGTCTTTAAAAAGCGTCTTATTCAAGACGTATGCAGCCATTTCACCTATTATTATAAGGAATCATCATCATCCTCTTTATTAGAAGCATCACGCCTTTGGAAACCGAAACTAACTCAGTAAATCACAGGCCGGCTGTTGATAGAAATGAAAATTCGTATAATGATTTATTAGGTATGCAACATTAAGAACATCAACTACTACAGGTAAAGCTGGTTGCATTCAAAAACTAATAATTCATTATACGAATTTTCATTTCTATAAACAGCTGGCTTGCGGCTTAGTGAGTCGGTTTTCAAAGCTGTGATGCTCCTAATAAAGAAGATGCTGATGATCCATTATAATAATGGGTGAAATGGCGTCATACATTTTGAACAAGCCGCTTTTTTAAGACATTCGTTGTGATTACTGATATTACGTACCTATTAAAAAATAATAAATGTTACTAACTTAGCTTTTAGCACTTTTTCATATGATTTCCTGGAGATGTTTGTTAGCGCAATGGTGCGATTTCTCTTAAACACTTGCCAAAAAAATAATTCTAAAAACACTCTAAAAACAATTATCAATAAGCTTAGACGAGCAAATTTAACTACCCATTACGTGCAATTAAGAGAATACTTGAAATTAATTTTAATCTAATATTATTACAGGATTACGCTGAGAGCACAATGAATGAGCTTCTTGGCTGGTATGGATATTCCAATCAAGCACGACCTAGTTCTTGTAAATCTCATTCAAATAGTAATAGTTCCGAATTGGAATCGCCCAAGTCGGCAGGTAAGAATTATCTTTTTATGTAGTGTGATAATGTAACCACTGGCGCTGCCCAGAAACAGTTTTTTTGCATCCAGAACAGGGATGCACAGTTTTTTTTTGTTAACAGACTATAGTAGGGTAAACTTGCTAATATTGATATAAGATTTCGGGGCAGGCGGGGGTTCTATCCCTCCCTTGGGTGTGCCGGTGGGTTACATACATAATCATTTTGTTTATACAAGTTTCTTGATTGAGGTTTGAGAAATATGACTGATTTAACCCAATGATGCCATATTTATATACCCACACAGCTGACTGACAAATCACATTTTAATTTCCTAATAGTATGGTCAAGAGCATAGTAACACTCAGCCAATAAATATTTTTTCCTGAAAATGTGCATGCCTAAAATTGAATGTATAAACTCACTACTCTAGTATGATTATTGTATACGGTACACCTCAATACATTATTCAAAATAAAGAACAACTCCACACTTTTTGCACTACCACACAATTTCATTCCTTTTACCTGTCTGTAGCACACAACATGCAATTTTGGCATTTTTTTCTGTGAAGGGAATATGCATGGGGAAGTGGGCCCATATTTTTGCCTGCAAACTTATAGGGGTGGTGTTGGATGAAGGTCGTCCTTGTACCTAGTAATCTGGCAGCTGTACAGACTCCAACAGCTGAAGTTAGTATAATTTCTTTTTTTCTTCTCAGTCATCTTGTGATGCATTGTGAAGGAATGGAAAATACACAACCTCTCCCATTCCCTTCTGATACTTAAGGGGACACTTGACCTCCTCTATTGGTTCCTGGATACTTTTTCATTTCAGCTCTGAATTTCATCAGACTTTCATCCAGAGCAATGTTCTGAGAAGAAAGATATAGTTTGGAAAATGTTGTACATCAATGTTGTATGATAGGCCTCTTTTGTTTTAGTTTATCTTTTCGAATTTCATTGTTGGCATAAGTCAAATATAAGAAACATGAAATTAGTTTAAATCTTTCTCTACTCATTGTTTCGCGAAAACTTGGAGCATCAATACACCTATTTTTACTCCAGTACAATTGAATACGCGATTTTCGCACCTGTGATATTAAAATAATTAAAGCAAAATAGGCTCTAATTTCATCTGCTGCAGTGGTAAATCATTTATCATCATCTTTCAATTTTTTCCTATCTGGACTGTTCAGAACAAAGGATCTTGTCAAAATAAACTGTATTGGCTGCATCTCAATTTTTTTTCTTTTACTTTCCGTACATTATCTCTTATATTTTGAATATATATGAGAAAATATTACAAATTTAAATTATTAAAACTAGATTATATATAATAATGTTATATACATTACGAAAACGAATATATATTTATGCTAGTAATTGGGATTGAAATCCGTTTATGGGTGCATATTATTGTAACTCTGTAATATGATTTCGAATTGGTAATACAATATATTTTCATTTGTATCGTGAAATGCTGAAAAAAATATGCTAAGCTATAATTAATGGACCATTGGGATTATTCGCTATGCTATCCTATAACTAAATGAAACATATTTAGCGTGTAAAATAATACTAGTTATGTGTTTTGTTAATTATAAATGAATAAATAAAATAATTTTTTAAAAACCTTTTCATTTATATTAAAGACGCGGGAATTTGGTATTGACTTTAATTATTTTAATCCATTAGAAATAATTACGTATTACGAGGGTTGTGTTTTTAGTTTTGCATAGAGGGCGCCACCAAACGTCTAGCACTATAAAATTAACCCGAGTATTCTTTAGGGAAAGTAAACAAGTCATATCACGTAAAGCGCACTTACACCCAATAAATACAATTACCAAATCTTGCCAAAATGCCCCCTTCTTCCCGAAATGAAATTGTCTTCCTTGTTCGACAAGTTTTTTTTATCGAGGAGAAGAATAAAAAATGGCATAATGATTTTTCCTCCATTCACCAAGAAGTTTTATCGATAGGCAGAATTTAAGCCCCTTTCAAAATGAAAAGGAAAATACGCCACTGGTAAAAAGGATGAGTATAAAATCAATTCGGCGTTTGACGGTTCTAGAAATTCAACTGTTTTTACAAAGTTGCAAATCTGTTCTAACCTAATCTGCTCTAAAGCAACCTAACTTAACTGAACCTATTCTGACCTGTGTTCAACTCCAGCCCCTAGATTACAAGGCAAGTATATTAATCATTAGAATACTTCTTCTTCTTCTTAGGGTGCCTTATCCTTAAGGACGTTGGCTATTACATTTGCCCATTTAATTTTATTTGTGGCG
>WYDF02080333.1:0-24508 GCA_009867245.2 Adranes taylori | reverse complement strand
GTTTTGATTGTTTTAGGTAATTAATTTGATTTAAGATATTGAACACATTAACCAATATCTTAAATCAAAAGAAACTCAAAAGATCCTTAATTCTATTTACCCATTCTATTTACCCATTACATCATTCTACTTGATGTGACCACTATACTGCTATCCTTATTCTTATCGTTTGTAACATAAAATGCTAACATGGTAAAATAATTTGTTTATTGCCCTCTAATATTTATGACTTTAAATATCGACTCGACACGCGACTTTTAATTGACTATACCTTCTATGTACAATTCGATGATTCTATTACCATATTCCATTAACAAAATAACAAGTAAAAGTAGCGATCTAAAGATAATTTGATTTCTAATATTAATTTGTTCTCTGTTGGATTATGTCCTCTCTTCTGCTTTTTCAGGACATCGATAGAATTAAATGATTGAAAATGGTGTGCAATATATTGTGAAGATGCGTTGTAACTTGTGACGGAGAAAATGAATTTGCTGCGAAGATTGGACTTGCCCGCTATCGCCGAATTAATAATGGAACAAGCGTCGCTGATGTTATTCACGGGTTACTTTGTAGAGCCATCCCATGTGGGGTGTAGGGGTAATGGCACCTCGCCTGGAGGTGTAGATGGTAGCAGTGAACCGGGAGTGTTCCAGATTCTTCTTGTTGCTTCCGTGGAGTATACGGAACGGGTACGCTTATGAGCAGACGTGGTGTACGTGGACAACGTAGCTTGATTGGCCTCTCTGGAGTGAAGTTTCTGGCATCTTCGTTGGTGTTAGCTTCACGATTGGCTTCCTTATTGGTTGGATATTAATATTTTTTTCAATTCTATGGGGACAAGATATGCTGTGAGTGAGGTGGATGATTTTGTAGATAGTTTTGAAGAAATAAACGTATTTTTCATTACTGCAATCGCTCTGACAGAAATATATTAAAATGGGAGAAAAATTTTAATTGAAAACAGCTTCAGGGTTTGGTAAATAGCGAGGGTTCTATTAACCAATTGAGAGATGCTGTGGAATTATATGATTCTGTGTTAGATACAGAGGGTAAAAAGTTATTGACGAAATTTATTGTAAAAACAAAACTTGACCAAAATGCTAAATTAATGTTAAATCAGAAATATCTTACCAATAGTGATTTGATTACTGATATTCGGAAATTTTTCTTAAGTCAGGAAAGCGCGACTTCGCTAGCAGTAAAACTTTAGAAGGCTAATCGAGGTCATAAATGTATTGAGGATTTTGGGGCATATATTGAGTCATTTGTAGTGAAACTAACACTTGCACAGACAAATGGTGGCACTAACGCACAAAGAATTTCAACAGAAACAAATGAAAACTTACGATTCAAACATTCACGCCATGCGAGAAATTTTGATGCACCAAGAGACCCCACCCCATTCAGTGTGCATGAGACATGAGAATATAGCATACAAACACTCACAAAAATACGCAGGGAAATGTACAAACATGTATACGCATAGGGCACAGAGGTTTGTGAAGAAAAACTGATTTCAATGTCACGCGATTAATAATGCTCAACAAGAACAGGTTTCAAATCTGTTCAAATAATAATGTTGATAGGAAGCGAAATAATGACAATAAAAATCAGGCTGATAATATGTCGTTTCAGCAAAAAAGAAATGTAAATAGAAATCAACTTAATAGGATTTTTCTTGTCGCTAAAGATGACTAATCGAATTTTATTGAAGCATATTATTTAGGGCAGTACGTAATTGTAGTGGTAGACAGCGAGTCTAGTATCTCTATGATATCAAATAATTTATTACAAAAAACAAATAAATCATATGTCAATACTTCCATAAGATTTAAATTTAATGACCCACCGCAAACATTTAAAGTTAATGATTTAGTATTGATAAAAAGTCATAGTAATTATAAGTATGACGCGTTATATAACGCTCTGTATAGGGTTATACAGGTTAAAAGTCTTAATTTGGTAACAGAAGTAGAGAATTAAACTACTGGAATTCATTAGTATAGGGCAGTCGTGTATAACAAGTGGGTTGTTTTTCTTCCTGAACATTTTTCGCATACATAATGCAATTTTTTTTTGTTCTGTCAGGGGGAGAGTGTGGTAGTATTCGAAGAATAATTGTATACTTAAACTTGAATAAAAGTGTTATTAAAAGATTAAAATATATAAACAATTATGAAATTTATGAAAAACAAGAATAGTAAAGATGTTTAATTTTTGGCGCACGGGTTGTAAACAATCGTTAAAGTGTTAAACCCGAGACAAGCTGAATATATAAATGGTTAGATATTAAGATAGGAATAATTATTAGATTATAGTCTATTGATCGTTATTAATTTTTTCATTTACTTAAGTTGATTCCATTATTAAATTAATAAAACATAAAGTATTATATTGTAAATATTTGTAAATAAAAACGGATGAATTTAATTAATTTAATTTCATTTATCAACCAAACGTAACATCATCACAGTACTTAAATTTCGATAGATTTGAGTTCCCATATAGTCTATATTAATAATATATATACAAGCAGTGTCGTGCAAAATTTGTACTAATAATTTGTACAAATTAGTACAAATTGCAAAATTTGTACTAATTTGTACTAACTTACATAATAAGCCTTTTGGACGCAGAAAAATTTCCCCTCTCAATATCTCTGTACTCTAGTACATCACTGTTAGATGTAATTGCATACGTTGTAACTAGCATGTCAGGGATCTTATGTATCACTGAAAAAGGTTCCTTCAATTAAGCAATTTACGATACCCTTTTTGACGCTGTTTTGTATTGTCCCCTTTAACTCTAGGACGAAAAATTGATGCAATTTGCTGGTTACCTAGTAGAACAATACATTTCGAAAAATGACTTATAAAAATTGTAGAAAACAACTACAACCACTAGGAACTACTCTTAAATAATTGACCGTTAAAATAGTCATTAAGGTTGACTCGCTATTCAATATATCTTTAGGACGCTGGTACCAATCATTAAAGAGTATTAAAAAATGTGCGACCCTACTCGACATTCCCGTAAGAAACAGAGACCAAACCTCGAAAAATATTATCATTGAATACGTATCGTTTGTTTTTATTATTCGTATTTTAATAAGTCTAACAATATAAGGTTCTGAAATCAACATTGTAGATCAAATGTTTATTCTTATTGAATATAAGATTAATAATTTTTTCATATTAGGTACATAAGAGTATAATGAAAACAAGAATGTTATAACGGACGGTCATATGACTTTGGGCTAGTTCAATCTAGCCACTCCAGAAACATCTGATTATATTTTGGTTTAATATATGCAGATTTAAAATTTTATGTAATCAGATTTTACTTATAAATTACTGTTATTAGATTTTATATTGATGTGATAAATTTGTTTCATGTTTATTATCTCTCTATTATCAAATTGCATCGATTATGTTCGGTGTTGCTTCTGAAACTAGTTATGCGGCCGTACGTTTTCTACTAGCGATTCAAGTCTGCTCTATGTAGTATATATAAATACTTCTAACTTGTAGTCTATGAAAGATGGGGTGATGGGCTCTATTAATGAATTTTTATTATATATATTTCTAATATACTAGTACTAGGGGGCGCAAAAGTCATCACCCTATCGCAAGATGGTCTCATTTTTGCAAACGGCATCTTATGTCATCGGAAATTTGACATTTGTGAAGCAAACAGAAGCAGAATACACGTGATGTTAGTCCAATCCTCAAGAACGCGGAAAATTGTGAAAATGTTTTTGCCAAATAATCGGTCGTCGATGTTGGTCCAACATGAATTTCGTCGTTGATTCGCTGCTCATGTGACACCAACTGGGCAAAAACCATTGCGTTTAGCCGCTTGGCTCGAGGAGACTCGGTCAACACGGGGCAAATGTAGACGTGGCCGATCCCGGAGCAGACGTTTGTTTCAAATATCGCTGCAGTGACTGCAGATATCCAAGAGGAACCTCAAACATCGGGCCATGCAATTGGGCATCGTTAGAGGGTCTTTACAATGAAGTTTGGTGAAAGACTTGAAGATTTTCCCATAAAAAGTTCAAACAGTGCATTAGCTAATATTATCATGGATAATTATCATAGCAAATTATCATCAGCGACGAGGCGCATTTCCATCTATGCTTATACGTGAATAAGCAACATCGCTTCTGTGGGACTGATAATCCTCGTGGAATGCACGAAGCGCCATTACATCTTTTAAATGTCACTGTTTGGTACGGGGTTCACGGAGGAAAGGCCTTACTAAATCGAGTGAGTCCGTTCTCCGTAGTCCGTTCACATAGCAGAGCAACAGATTAATTACATGTTTCAACTTATAGCAAAATTACAAGTGTTAAGTGACAGTTTTAGTGTCTGTTTGCAAGAAAGGTATAAAATTCATACACTGAGGTGTTAAAAAAATGGTTCCAGCATGATGAGAACACAGGACACAAAATCACCCCTTGTTTATGTAACGTTTACAGATTTCTAATGTGATTCTAGAGATTACGCACTACTTACAGATTTCTAATGTTCTTCAGACAAGGTCTTTTTGGGGTTTAATTTTTGTTGGCCTTTTATGAACCCAAAGAAATGTTATCAAACTAACAAAATCGCTAGAGTAAAATAGTTTAATACTTTTCATTCCTGAATTTGCCAGTACTTCTGTCAGTGTCAGTGGGACGAAATTATCAGCAGTTACTAAAATTTCGCGCGATACTTAAAAAACCATTTCTTGGTACGCAATTGCATCTCTCATTGCAATGTTATCTCTCTTTGAAATAATCTTCCAGTTTAGGAAAAACCCAAGCGCATCTACCTGCGTGTATGTGTACAAGAATATTGTCACTTAGCGCTAGTTATATATGCATACTAATTTTACAAGGATGTAAAACGTACATATTTACTCTCCCTATAGAAGAGTTAAGTACCTGCCTACAGCATCTTGCAAAAAGCATCTTCGATCCAATCATGATCGTTTCGGTTAGAAGAACCCTTCGCTCTCGTGTGTTACGATTGCTAAAACAAGCTCAACATTGCATTTGTAAATGAACGGTGTCTTCATTTAATGAACGGTGTCTTCATTTAAATAGAATTAACAGCCGTTAATTAATTTCGGGATCCTAGTTCGTCAAAGGATTTAACTTCGTAGTTTGCCAAGATTAACTGTCAAGAACCATAAGTATTCCAGTTTATTAAAGTCTCAACATTTAAATTACAATCAATCATTATTTGTCATTTCGTATATTTGTTATTTAGTGTATTTGTTAATAATCAGTGAAACTAAATGCTTCATTAAAGCAGTTTCGTGGTTTCTGTAAACTGTACCATTTAGTGCTTATATAACGTAGCGAAATATCTTTACGTGTCGACCAGCAAAGTCCACTGCTCATTTAACGCGATTAAACTCTACATTAGTATGATAAATACAACGGGTGTGCACACATTTTACTGTACAGCGATAGGCGCAAGATGGCGGCGGCTTCAGAAATAATCTGCAGCTAATCTGCGTCATTGTATGTTGGTGCTATACATTTTACGACAGATATGGCTAGTTGTACAGAATATTGCGAATATAATGGATGATGAATAAAAATAATACCTTAGTTATAAGTATCTTTCCATTTATGCAATTTATGTATAACTAAAACTTTTGATCAACTCTGTATAACGTTAAAAATGTAATTAAAATATATAAGCACTAAGAATAAAAGAATAAGAATAAAGGAGAAAATTAATTTCGACTGTACTTCATTTCTATTCATAGTCGGTACTATTCATTTATAGAGAGGCTGTATTGTGAGTTTGCAAATAGTGAAGTATAAATCAAAGACTTTTGTTTTATATTTTAATATACATTGCACTTTTTGTACTAATACTTTGTTGTTTAAGACAATTTCTATACATACATTTTCTTATGTTCACATATAATTTTGTTTCAACAAGCTTATATTTTATAATTTTATAATTTACTTTGTTTCCTGTACATTATATTTCTTCATATTTTTGCGGGTTGGACGCACCTGCACATTTATTATGTATTTGAATCCTTAAAATACCTAAACAGCGGTACTTGCTCAAAGAGTTAAAGTCCTGGTGTTCCAGACATATTTCACATAAAGAAAACTTTGCCAATGTCCATACTATTATGTCCTTGCACAATTATAAATACAAAAGCATTTTATTGACAGAGCCATCAGCTTAAAAACTTACAAAATATTAATTACTTGAGCAACCATTTTGTATTTTTCACAAACTGTGACGAAACAAAACCTTTATAATTCTACTATAAGCAAACAAAATTTTTATTTTTTGTAAAGTTAATTTTAGAGTAAGATTACTTATTTGACAAAAATCATGGTTTGTCAGCCTGTTCTCCATTTTCCTAAATTTAACGTGTTGTGGACTTCAAATTAATAATTAAAAAAATGTTTAAATTTCTTTTTAGATACACATAAGGAAGAACGCGAAGAAACCTCATCATTAGCATCTTTATATAAAAAATTATGAAAAATCAAGGTTTATTCAGCTTTTGTGTGTACTGTAAACCTATCGTGTTTAATCAAACTGAATAGTGAAAATGTATAAAATATTTTGTTCAAAGGGTTCCCGAATAATTAACATTTAATATGTTTTATTTAGTAGAAATTATGCATAGCAAAACTGTTATGAGAAGTTAACTGTTTTGTATGATATACGATTGCAAAAGAACAAATTTCAAAATTTGATGGAAATAAATAGCTCACGTTCAAATTACAAAACATATCGGTAAAAACTCATTGAAAAATATTATGATTTGTTTACGTTCTACATATGTTTTATTATGTCCATTTAATTGATATTAAAGTATATATGGGATATGCGACAAATATAGATGTGTACTAAAAGAATGTGTACTTTTCAAAATGTTTATACTTGTATTCTTATATTATAATTTATAACACACAAAACATGCATATTGTCTATTGTTTAATTATTCACATTATTATAGTTTCAATCTGTGTCTATTTGTTGATTTTTGTTAATAAAGAGGAAGTTGTATTTCTTTGATATTCATTTAGCCACTACGGTGTTTTGTTTGTCTCACTTTTCCCTAACTTTGACTAAAGCAAATGCGGTGTCATTCTTTTGTATTCTTTTTAATATTCATTTATTTCAATTAATTTATTATTTTTTTAATATTATTTTGAAATAATATTTTATTTGAAAGGCATTGGGTATATTAATCTCGCCTTACGTAATAAATTGAAAGTAATCAATTCACCTGTTTAGAAACTTAAAGTTAAATGAAACTTTAATAATTACTATGTGATTGATAGTTACTGGCACAGGTAGATGTTGGAGGAGGAAAAAGAGAAAGACTATTCTTTCGAAGGAGCGTCCCATTCCATAATAACGCCGGGCAACTGTTTAACTATTTTTGGTGTTTTTATCCTGGGATGTGATTCGATTGTTGGCTCGGTGGCTGGTGTTTTTACAAAATAACGATTCAGAGACATTTGTTTGATTCTTTGTTAGATAATTTTCCGAAAATGTGACATCACATTGTTATTTAAAATGTGTTTACAGCGCGGCTGGTCAGACTTTTGTTAGGATGTCATTTTGCAATGAAAACCTGCACTTCACTGCACTTGCTAAACATTTTTTTTGTCAGCACTTGAAACATGTACCACCTCTTCCTTCTCCTCTCCTAAGGACTCTTCCTCCATAACTTTTATCTGTTCACGTTGCAACTCAACAAGTTCTGTTGTCCACCACATTCTCCTCGTTGACTTCCAAGCTCGTACCAATCGTCACAATATCGTTTACTAGATTCACAGGTGTCTCCCTAAAGTCGCTATGAGGCACGCAACATGGCCAAAGTCTCCTCCAGGCAGATTACAACGTGCGGTTAGAGATATTGTTCCATTCCTTGTTATTGAGGTTTATGTAGTGCAGGATATGAAACTTATCCTGCCAAAAATCACGCGGGGCCAAATTCGTTTCGTTTGTGACCTGAAAACACTTGAAAGAAAGAGGTTTTGTATATAACTTCTTGAATGTCTTCTATATAAGATTTTCTTCCATACTAGGTTTTCTTCCAAGAATAGACAGGAGCATTGTCCATAACCAGCAGACACTTAAGGGGCAAATTATTTTCCTTAAGGTATTTTTTGACAGTTGCCGCAAAAACTTCAGTCAACCACTCCGTAAAAAGTAGTCTTGTTGCCCAAACCTTGCTATTCGCCCTAGAAAATACCGGAAGTTGACGCGTTTGCACATTATTAAAATGTGTCAACGTAAATTACAACGTTGGAGATTGTGGATAAAATACTTTTAATGTTTTTGTAATAAGATAGAAAGCGAAAAACTATTATATTGGCGGGAAACTGCTTAGCAACTGAACATGCCAATTTGTTGAATGGACTTTGCAAAACCAACATGATATTGTTAAAGAAAAGAATATGACAATTTTTGCAGGAAATACTGTTACACGTCCTTAGTTTCTCAAAAACTACTACAGTACAGATATTTCTTTCAAGTTTAGTTCGTTAGTAAGACAAAGTATCCTAGAATCGAACTAAAGGAAAATTCTCAATAACGTAATGCCATGTTCTTGAAGAATGCAAAAATTGGAACTTTTCATGATTTTTTCTAGAAAGGAAATTTAGATTTTTGAAGAAGCTTTGCTTAGATACATTCAGGTTAATTAATCAGGAAAAAAATGCCATCGTTTGTTCAAGACGATGGCTTGAACAAACGTAGACTTCACCATTTCGTACGTGAAAGATTCCTCTTAATTATTTGTTACAAATGTAACGTAGTTATAGATGCAAAATTAAATTCATTTAGAATGCAATACTCGATGCCGCGCAGCTAACACACGATACCAACATATAACTGTTGAATTAAGAACATATGCAATACGTATTTTGAATCAAAGAAAACGGCTATGTATAAAATAAATAAGAGTAACTCTATCTTTGGTATTATGACCTTTTTATAAAACAAAAATAAATAATCAATCAAATTTAAAAATACCTGTAACCTACTGAGTAGCAAATCTTGACGATTTATGTTATAAGCTGCATTTTACCCTAAACAATATATTTGTAGAATAAAAGAGCTAAATAAATTTAATTTTTTCACAAAATGATAAATTGATTCAACCTTTTTTTTACATTGATCGAAATATAAAACTCTGAAATATATTACTTATATACTTTTATACAATACGTCAAATTTAGGACAAATGTAAAACAGTTAGGTAAACCATGTTCTTTTTCAAGCAAAGAACAATTACCCTAAAACTAACTGTTTTCAAAAACAATAAAAAATGTTGTAGACTTATAGAAGTATTATGGATGACTTGTAGTAGGTATTACCCCGATCTATTTATTTGTCTATCCAGACCTGAGATATCTGAATTTTCTGTAACACGAGTTGAGCTCTTCTATACTATAGTAGATATATAATTTTTATGAAAAAACTTTCCACAAATTGGAATATGGCTCAATTGAAATGAGACCGAGCTTATCAATATTATTAGTGGCAACTCTTTAATGTAAATTAAATAGGACATAATAATTGAAAGAGAAATAATAATTACCTCGATAACAATTGTTTTATTAATATTATGTATTTTTGAGCACTCATTCTGAATATTATTAAAAGAAAGTGTTAAGAAAATTAGCATAATTATTACAAGGCATCTTTGGCAGAAGTTCCTTAAAAAGCTTTATAAAGAACTAGTACCAAAGATGCCTAATATGATGATATGATGCCTAATATTACACAAGAAAAATGCATAATTTTATAAGGCATCTTTGGTAGAAATCCCTTAAAACACTTTTTAAAGAAATTCTACCAAAGATGCTTAAAATTGTTACACGAGAAAGGGTTAAGAAATTTGCATAATTATTACAATGCAAATTTGCATAATTATTACTTGCATAATTATTAAAATGCTTTTAAGGAACTTCTACCAAAAATGTCTTCTAATAATTACGCAAATTATCCTTAAAAAGCTTTTTAAGGAATTTCTACCGAAGATGCCTTGTAAGAATTATGCAAATTTATTTTTTAACACTTTCTTGTGTAACAATATGAAGTCAGAAATTCCTTATCAGTTTTTTTAATAGCCCTTCCTATTTTCTAGCAAATATATGGTAATTATTCACATATTATGCAGTACATGAGAATGTGTAACTGGGCGTGCGTCGTATCGAATGTGTAACGATGAAGCGCCTTCTTTCGGTAATGATTCAACTGACTTTGAAACGTTCCCTGCAACTCCAGACGGATTTTCATTTGCCGATTGTTCTAAAATATAAGTTTTAAGGATTCACCTGAGTGACTTGAACAACAGATCACTGTTGTATGCCTTGGCCAAAGGCAGTGTTATTAGTGTCATATTTAACAAATCTACACCGAAGAAACATTATTTCAGGTAGGCTAGCTACTTTTCCTACCAGATTGCGACTTCATTTTTCCCTGTATAGTCATTGCACATACTACATTTATGTGTGTTAAAGTATTTCAAAAAAATTATAAGAAGTATTTGAGATTGTATTTTGAAAAGAACCTAACTTGACTCCATGGACTTTTATTTTTGAATATTGAAAAGATCAGGATAAACAGCTAAGAGTAGACATACTGTTAAATATCGTACTATTCCCTGTGCCATATGACCAGTGCCTCACAGTCCACAGCTTCCAATTCAAGTACCACAAAAACATGGGAATTAGACGAAGACGCTGTTAATGTTGAATGTTGAGTAAATTTATCGTGTGATAAAGACATGAGAGATCCAGACTTTTTACAGTATTATTGAACCACACTTAATTAATGAGTCAGAAATAAATGATCGATGAATGACTTAAATTTATCCAAAAATCAAGCAGAAAGTCTCACAATGACTGACAGGATGTAACCTTTTGCAGCATAATACTAAAATAAGTGGTTTCCGTAACAGGTAGTGTGATTTTGAAGGTTTCTTCTTCCAGTACGAGGACTTAGTTTACTGTAATGGTGTGTTTTCTTTATTAGAAGCTTTTGGACATACGCGTCATCCTGAGTAATGGCGTCTTCTTATAGGCTCATCACTGCGTGGTTTGAAAGCAGTTGTTCTTCTTATTGGAAATAAATACTCATCAATCCCTTTAGCTTAAGCAGTTCACATGAAGGAGACATAGGAAAAGTATTTTTGGATATGATTCAGTATGAGAAACATTTGAAGCATGTTTCTGGAGACCTGAAAATGATAGCACTGCTACTTAGTGTACAACTTGGGTATACTAAGTTGTGTTCTTCTTGTGTGCATGGGAAGAGTCATTATCTTAAAAAATAATAATTTTTTAAAGTCACAATTATTGTTTCAAAAACAATTGCAGAAAAGCTATGCCCAATAGAAAAAAACCATTTGCATATTTGAAATCAGTGTTAAGAATATTTACTATTGTCCATTTTGTTATCCAGTGTTACCTAATAGAAATTGTTACAAGATTGAATATATTGGACACACTCGCTTGATTGATTTTATTAATTGATTAATGAAACCTTGTTGAAACAAAACAATTAAGATTACTTAATCTAAGGAGACCACGAATGTTTACAAAATCAAAAAATATTTAAGAGGAACTTATTGCACTTAATAAATACAATAATTAACTATTATATACAATAAAAATATATTTGGTAACTTACATTTTTGGTTTTAAAGTTTTTAATATTTGGTATTATGTACAAATCTAATTATGTACCATTTTTTTAAAAGTCAATTGATTAAGTCTAATCAATTATGAAAATAATTTTAAAAACACAAAAATTCTTGTTTTTTAGGTGCCTAGGTCGAGTTTTTTTTGCAATAATAAAGTCAATCATAGTTTAACATCAATTTTGGATTCTGTCTGCTGTTGTAATTTAAAAGAAATTAATGTTTCTTTTCTCCAATAATCAGTGATTCTCTTTCCTTTTTGATTGACGTTCGCAATACACAGATTGGGTATCGTAACAGTTCAGTACCTTTTCGAAAGTTATGACGAGTTTCAAATCTACGTACTTTTGGAACACCAGTGACATAATTTCAAATAAAACAACCTCAGAATTTTTGGTTACATTCACGGCAACCATATAGGAGCAATGAGCAAACGACTGGCCGAGAATGGATCCTTAAGCATTCGCCAATCTCTTAATACAAGTAGTCGGAATTGTGAATGCTTCGGACCTTACTGAGCAAAAGTGTCCGAGAATCGACCCTTAAGCGTTGATCAATTTTTATTACATTCTATCAAATAAGTAATCCGAATGGTGAATGCGCCGGACCTTAGTGAGCAGAAAATGCCGGAGAAGCCATTACTCAGTAGATTTGTCATTTCAGAGGTAGCCCAGGCTGGATCAAATAGTACTCGCAGAAATATAACACGAAAAAAGTGTAGCAATCAACCAATATGTGACGAAATTATTCTCCAGTATAATATAGTGCATGGTCACGTGTTGTGGAAAAAGTTTTGCACCGAATTGGATAAAGATACACGGAGATTAGCATATAAGTTGATTCTGAGAAATATTGTATTAAAAAACTTCTGCTGTGTTACATTAAAACCCAAAAGGAATTAATAAAATGTTACTAGAATTACTGCCAACAGAAAGTATTCAAGTTCGAGATACATATTTATTAGTTAGAGCAGACGAAATTAAAGTGCTCAAAATTGAGTAACAGAAAAGGTCCTGATTAGGATAATATTTCCATTGTAATAATTCTCGCTATAGTGGAAGGCAACTTGCAGACGAGCCTATCAGGTGCCTCAAGCAATCATTATGTCTTGATAGAGAAAAGAAGGCAAGGCTGGAAAAGAAAGCAAAAACGGGAATGAAGATGCCAAATGTGGAGCACGGGTAAGAGCTAAACCCGAGGCTATACTAAATAGAGCCGCGTGGAGGACTAAAAACAGCTACTGGAGATAACTAAAAAAGTCTTCAGGGGACTGTCGTCGTCTTTAGAGGTATCAAAAGGACAAGAAATGGTGACATCCTTCTGGAGCTTCCGAAAAGGGAACAAGATGTGAAGTCAGTTAAAAAGGCGACTGAGAAGGCTATTAGTAATAAAGGCACAGTTACTAAAAAAAACACATAATAGTTAAGGTTATAGATGAAACCACTACAGGAGAGGAATTAAAGGCAACCCTAACCGGAACTCTAACCGCAAAGGCGAACCAAATAGAGATCATTAAAATGACAGAGGTGACCCATAAATTTAGGAGTGCTAGAGTTGCGCGACATACAGGAAACACAGAGAAGCTACTGAGCATGAATCGACTGAAGATAGGACTTATGTTATGCCGGGTAAGAGAATGGATGAAAAGAGACAACTGTTATAGCTGCGGATAAGCAGGACTCATCGCAGCACATCGCAGGATTCTTTACACCTTCTCTCAGCAAGTTTCACAAATAGCGCATATTCAAGACAGATGCAGATTAGGCCAACAACGGAAATGCCCTTTACACCTGTCCCAGAGACGAATTATCAAGTCCTCCAAGTTAGTCATTAATTCGTTCTAAATTAATCTAAATACCTCAAAATCAGCCTATGATATGCTTGAAAGAAACGATAGAATGAGCATTGTCGATATTACCCTAACTAGTGAGCCCAATAAGAATCGGATGAAGATCACATGGTATTGCGATGTAAGGTATGCAATTTAAATGCGAGGGGTATATGTCCAATGTGTCAAACAATCTTGCTCTCCAGGGCCGGAGATAGTTTGGATACAAATAGAGGACCTATACATATAGAGTGTCTATATTTCACCCAATGTGACTTTCGAACAATTTGGTAGGAATTTTAATGGAGAGTATCGCAAACTATTTACATCATGTAATCGTCAGAGGCGACATTAATGCCAAATAGCCCTTATGGGAAGAAAATGTGACGAAAGAGGATTCCTTATTGAAGACCTGATGGCTCAGTGTGAGCTGGTTATCATTAAACAGGAAATAGTTCAACCTTCAGAAGAGGGGAATCTAAATCGATTATAGACCTCATCCTGGCGACTGTAACCATTAGCAGAAGTATAACGGATTGGACGATCCGGGATTGGGAAACGCTAAGTGATCACATGCTTATTGAGTTGATTGAACTAATCAATGACATAGTAGGGGTCGCAAAAAACATAAGCATCAGCCGTGACTGACAGCACACTGAGAGCGAGATATGCCACCAATGGGATGGTAAAGGAAACACTAGTTGAGGAGTTCAATAACCAGATCGAAAAATTAGGTCACGCTAACCCACTAACAGCCGAGGAACTTTTAAAAGTTCTTTGCAGAGCATGCGAAAAAACAATGCCGAGTAGAGGAATACCAGGTTAGAAGGAAGTTTATTGGTGGTCGCAGCTACCTGTGGTCTGTGCATAGCCCGCTCGGAGGAAACTGACACGCGCTCACAAACGGAAAGGTTTAGTAGAAAATAACCTGCAACCAGCGGAAATCAAATCTGCCTGTAGAAAGTTACGGCTTGACATTTACCGAAGCAAGGATAGTTCCTGGTGCAAGTTATGCGAGGAGCTGGACAAAAATGTATGGCGGAAGGCTTACCACATAGTAAAAAAAAGAATGTTCTCTGTGGGCAATGGTACCAGGCGGCATAGATATCATTTTTCTAAACTATTTCCAAGAGGGAACTCGTGGGAAATTGACATGCCAATAATCAGTGCGCAAGGTATTCCACCGGTTACGGTAAGCGAAATTCAAGCGATAGCCCTGAGATTGGCCAACAGAAAGGCCCCTGGGCCAGACATACTACCAAATGAAGCCATTAAGGCAGTTGCAGAAAAGCACTGGAGTAACTTGTGGGAGTTGCAAAAGATTGCATAATAGGCGGGAGATTTCCCAAATTATGGAAATTGGCTTGGTCAGACTTGTGCTAGTCCAGAAAAAAATGAAGCCCCGAAGACCCTTCTTACCGGCCAATTAGCCTGATTGAGAGTTTATCCTTGAGGACATCATAGCTGCAAGACTCCAGGAGCATATTGATAAGAGCGGAGGACTATCACGGATGCAATTACTTTATTGCATCCGTTCGTTCGTCCTCGTGTTCCGGCGAGGACGAAACACAGTCGGAAAGATTTGGCGACGCGATCAAGGCCGTTATGGATTTTGCTACTACAGCTAATTCCCCGGACCCTACCGACAGCGCCAACATTGCCTAATGGTGACTCTGAATGTAGCTAACACCTTCAACTCACTACCGTGGCAAGCTATTATGGAGACATTAGTGGCACGATGGGTACCAGTCTATTTGCTAACAGGAAATTATCTACATGACCGCCAGATTATAGTAAGAGAAGTTGCTAACAGGATGAAATTTAATATGACAGACGGAGACCACTGATCTATACTGGGACCACTGTTGTGGAACACTGTATTAAGTCTTAATGACGACGTATTAAGACAAAACTTTCCGAGAACAATCCATGCGTTAGCCTTCGCTGATAACCTGGCCATAGTTATTGCGAACCGAAACGCCAATCAACATCCGCAAGATGCTTCCTACGCGATTGGTAAGATATCGATTTGGCTTTCAATCAAAAGGTTGTGCCTTGTCGCAAATAAAACACAAGCAGCTTGGTTATCAACAAGAAGGGGCGAAAGGAATGGACTTATCGAAATTGAGGTCAACGGGCATAAAGTATCGATCAGACAAGAACTAAAATATCTAGGTGTCTTACTTGAAGCTAACTTCAGATGCGCCCGACAAGTAGTGGAAGCGACTAATAAAGCGAAGGCAGTAGAAGCCGCAAACAGCAGACTTATCCCATATATTGAAGGACCGGGCGAGGGGGTAAGGAATATCTTATAATCGGTGGTTTATTAAAATTTGTTATACGCCACTCCTGCGTGGGATGAGTGCTTGGAAGCCCAATGAAACAAATATCTACTAAGGAGGCAAGTAAGGAGGCAACTAGGATGGTAGCGCTGAAAATTGTACGCCGATATCGGACGGTGTCCACTGATGCAGCGGAGGTTATAGCAGCTCTTGTTCTTGCAGACCTCTTGGTTAAAAAACGCAAATCGGCATATGACACAAAGCGTAACAGGACGGGTGTTCCATATAACTTATTGAGGTCCAAGTAACGTTCCAACGCCATGTAACGTTTCAACGCCAATGGACTGAAAAATATTGAATATTCCCTGACGATTGGTTAGTTTGTTCTAACTAACGCAATATTGAGCGCGATGTATCTCCCGGCATCGTTTTCTTAAAAAGGCTGAAAGTGCTATTTCACTTATAACCTGATAACACGTCATACCTTCAGTTTAGTTTACATTCACTGTTTGACCAATAATCAGGATGAGTCTTTCATTATTATATATTGTTATTTATTATTATATTATGTCTCCTAAACGGAGAAGTGGGGAAGGGAGTGTGGTGGAAATGAGAAAAAAGATGAGAACAAGTGAGCAATAATATGAAACGGCAAAGAAGAGGATTGTTTCAAGCAAGCAGCCTCCATCACGATCGGTAAGTTTGTTATAGTCGTGATAATGGGTACTTTGGTACTCATTTCGGTATTTATATAATCCGTGAACTTTGTTTGGCATAACAGTACTTCTTCCCTTCTTACTTTGTTTGGTGACATGCGTGTATGTTTGCTGTTTTCGACTGATTCCAAGTGTTATTACCAGTGTGAAACTGACGGCTATGACCAAAAATTGAAGCTTTTGAGTATTATAAAATGAAAGGCTACGCTTCCCAAACGACTTACCTATTCTTCGTCGTAATGGAAAGTACCAATATCCTGATCAAAGCAGAAGGCAATGTTCATTTGCATATACATTACCTACTGCTGCAGGGAAAGTAGTTCGCGTCTGCCAGAAAACATTCTCCAATGTGTTCTCGCTCAATGCAAAGAGGTTACAAGTTCTAAATAACAAGAGGAAGATGGGTGAATGTGTTGCTAATGAAGCAAGAAATAAAAAAAAATGTGAATAGAAAATATTCAGAAGAGACTGAGAAAAGCATTGTAGTTCACGTGAAATTGATACATCGGGATATCAGTTACTACTCACGCAATAAGTCTTCTAAGGAATACCTGAGCCCCGATTTGAACTACAACAGGTTATTTCTGAGTTTAAAGAATTACATCACAACACTGATGTTTCATACAAATGCTACAAGGTGTTTCTACAAAGAGAGGTATTTTCTTAAATATTTCCTGAATCTTCACTTGCGTGCGGCACGATCGGACCCTTGCCCATGTTGGGGATAATAACGCAGGTTTCATGCACCTTCGGCTTGAGGGAATCGCCGGTGCGGAGGAAATGAAATAGCGTCATGCGTCTTAAAAATACTGACTTCGGTAATTCGCCGCAAAAATCTGGTCGTATGGAGTGATAACTGTTGCGGTCAAAGTGCTCTAGTAGCTTTGGATTTGTCTAGTAGCGAGGGGTTATTTTAATTAAATTAATCACTGATTGCTCTTTCACAAATTTCTGGTCACTCTTTCTTGAGTTATGACCGCGATTTTTCGTTGATTGAAAAGCGTAAGAAAATAAGCAAATGCATGGTGCAAAGCGATTCGGTTGAGAAGATTATTAATTCCAGGCTTTCACACCCATATCAAGTCACTTACATGAGAAACGTGGATTTGTATGACTTCAAAAGGGCGACTGAAAGTTGCATGAATACCATCAAGCTGAATGTATCTACATTGCAATGGATTCAGGTGGCTGCTGACAAACCTGGGCTGATAAAAACGAAAACCTCGCTGAACAGTATGGAATCGTAGGAAACATGTAAGGTCCTTAAGAAGGGAGTAACTGTAGAAAAAATAAAATATATGGCTTTAGCGCAGCTGGAACCCGCTAATCATATTTCTGAACAGAAAAAGAAAGATCTAGAGCAAATGCTTCTCCGTACTTGAATTCAGATGAACAGCGTCGTTATTTTACTATCATCATTGAGGATGAAACACTTGATTAGGTTTGACATTATTTCGACAATTGCACTTACAGTCTTTTAAGTCTCCTTAGTTGAATGGCAGAGTAGATAAGACAAGTCTACATCAGGACGCTGAACGCACTGGCTGGTGAACGATTTAGAACGCTGGGTTGCAAGGAACCACGGCGAAACCACATATTAGCTAACGCAGCTCTTGACGGGACACGGGAGCTTAACTTCTCATCTGAACCGAATTGATAAACGCCCGAGTAGCGCATGTGACTACTGTATCTCGCAAGAGGATAATATCGAGCACTTGCTTTTGGTCTGCCCCAGATGGGTCAACGAAAGAGCCGAGTTGTCGTAAGCGCTGACCCACGGTATCAACGCTGATCTACTGATTGGCGAAATGATAGCAGATCGCGACATTTGGAGAGCAGTTTCTAACTTTGTCACGTGTGTCTTGCAGAAGGAACAGCGGACCCAGACTGATATCAGGAATACAAACATAGATTTAAACTCGGCTGGGACAATATAAATTGATCAAGCAGATACGAGCGAAAAAAATACTAAAAACCATATCTCCTGCCTTCAAGGCGTCATGCACATATGTGCGATTCCAGGAGGCTGGTAGAACCGATGAGGAAAGGGTTTTTCTGGGTATTGATTAATAAAGACGAGTCCCGCACTACCCCATACATTACATGAACCAGTATGGGGCGTGCGTAAAGAGCATTCCTAAATCTCATAAAACAACTTAATAAAAAAAATATATATATATGTCTACTGACAACATGGGTAAGTTATTCGTGGGCAGTCGCCTCTTCATTATGAGTTTCGTTCAAATTGCTCGACTATGGATGAGATTAAGCACATCTACTGAAAATTGCTGAAGTCGGAAATTTAGTACCATTAAGCCATAGAAAATAATGCGTCTCAGATCAATATGTATGTCCCCTTCTCTGAGATGTTGCGATGAGATATGAAAATAGGAAACAAATGGCAGATAAATTAGAAAATGTGGTATACGGAGACGTTTTGGCACTTAGGGAAATCAGAATCATTTTTTGATTGTGCTTATAGGAAATGCAGAGAAACTTTCTTAAATCACCAGAATTTTAGAGGAACGATTTGTATTAAACTGTTCTTGAAAATTGCAGATATTGTCATTTTGTTTTTAAATAAAGAGGAGATAGAGATAGTGTATGAGAGAAAACAATAGAAATACTAATAAAGTAAATTATAGAGTTTTTTGCTATATTTCTATAGGATTGAGATCTTTTTACTACTTTTAAGGCCGAGAATTCTAAGAATTCAATAAACGCAAAAATTATAATCTTTGCTTAATATACTTTTAATCTAATGGATATCTTTAGTAAAATAAAAAAATATATAAATCGTATATAATAAAATGTTATTTAAACATTAGGGAGGTTATTAAGATCAGTTGAAAAAATAATCGGGGAGTCATTTTATTTTCGGCAATTGGTAAATTGGTGAGAAAGAAAAACATGAAAAGTAAAAAAAAACAAAAATGGTCGGTAAATTCATCCAACGAGAGTGTAAAGAGAGAGAGTGTAGAATTTATGGATGAGGTGACGAAATATGGTTGCACTGATTAAGGGAATGTGGTGGGTTGGAGTGGAATGAAGGGGAAAGACTGATGGGGGAGATTTGGAAGATAAGTTTGGGACCGGATGGGAGACATATCGACATCATGAAAAAGATATTGAGATAGATCTGGAAGAGAAAGGGCGGATATTCAGTGAATAATACGATGGAGTATTCTTAAGGCTCTCTTTATCTTTATCTTTATCCTTTTGCTGTAGGGGTACAAATTTTGATATAGTGAATATATAATTTTGATTATAGATACAGTGATTAGAAAACGATTATCATTTATAATAATATTGTGTACAAAGAAATGCAATTAAATTAATTTCAGTTATAGAAAGTTATTATATATATATGTATTATGCCAAATAAAGGTTCATTTATTATACATTTATTAAAATGCAGAAAAACCTGAATATTGACCGGAATGCAGCAGGCCCATCGCAAATAATTAAATCTATGATGCCCTTACTTCAATCAGATAGCAACAGGGAAAGCAGTGGCCAAGAAGAAAACGTCCCGCTGAAAAAGAAACTTGTGTATCACTCTTGGCTCTTCGTGAAAAAATTTGACAGTGCTTAGCTCAAGAAGTGTTAGATCAACAAAATATTTGGTCTATTCATTATTCGAATGAATTGGAAGAAGGCAAAAAAACGTATTGAAGGTGTAATAAAGTAAAAAAAAACGTGGACCTCAGTGCTCAGCTCAAATGTATCTCTTATATGATTCTTTGTCAAATGATGTAATTATATGCCTAACTGAAGATGATCATGACTACGAAAGCAAAGAGTCCACAGAACGTGGCTAATCGGAAGTAATAAGAGGAAGTGAATAAATTATTAGACCTTCATACAAAGCTTAAAGCTATAATGACTGCCCTCTCTCAAGTTAAAGGTCTCTAATTACCAAAGATGTCTCAATTGAGAAATTACCTCGCCGATTGTCGCCGTGCTTTTTTATGACAATCATACGATTAGTTGAGGCGAATTACAGCGGTGGCTTTAAGATACTTCAGTATTACCCGAAAATCCCCATGAGGAATTTGTGACAGCATACGAGATTTCAGAAAAAGATGCAGCTTTTCGTTTTGTCATGTCAAGTAAATACCTGCTAGAGTTAGTTCGATATATAAATAACTTACATGCAGACGTTACATATAAACTTATCTAGTAAGGGCACCCTCTCCTTATTGTAGGGACCACAGATAAGCATAGAAAGTTCCATGCTTTGTGCATGGCTGTTTCTACTACAGAGCAAAAGGATGACTTAAAACTGTTTTTTAAAAGCATGAAAGATTATATCCAGTTACTATATCCAAAAAGATTATATGCAGATTATATCCAGTTACTACGAAAGTGTCTTCTAGCCAACGATTTTGGTTGCTGACGCGGCAAAAAGCAAAACGATTTTAATGAAAAATTCGAAGATACTAAGGTCCGTATGTGTTGGGCACATGCCAAAAGAAATATACAGTCTAAAGTTGAAAGCCTTGTAACGTAAGTTGCCCAGAAACAAATTTTGGCAAATAGATAGTCTACATTCCATAACCAACCAAGATGCTTTTGACACAGCTACTGAATATTTTTCACAGAAATATGAAAATGAAAGAAATTTTATTGCGTACTGCAAAGATCAGTGGCCCTTGCGAAACCTAAATTGGTATCTTGGTGCAGCGCCATCATCACCTTCGACGTATAATGCTCTTGAGGCTTTCAATAAAGTCATTAAAGGCAGCAACACCCTTCGTGAACATTTACAGCTTTCTCGAGTCTTGGTCCTGCCAAAGAAATGGTGAACGGGTGGTCCATAAAATATACATAACCCAGTTAAAAATTTTGTTGCGAAATCGCCGAAGATAAGTTTAAAAGAATGGACAGACTCATATAATTGGGCTAAACTACAAAAAGAGATTACGTCAATTGATAATGAAAATGTTACTTACTATCGAGTACCAGCTGCACAAGCTGAGGAATGTGTAGTATTTGAAAACTCACCCGCAAATTTTGATTAGTTTAAGGAGTGATTTTTCAGTACATGGGAGGTTATATTAGCTAAAAATAGAGAGGGGAATGAGCTCAAGGAACATGTACTTGCCAAAATTTTTATAAAATGTAAACATATAATTGGCATGTGCATACGCTTAAAGTACGCCATTCCTCCGGTTGAAGCCAAGAATATTCCTCTCGGACAAAAGAGGATTATTAATGTATTAATTTTAAGCATTTTTATCCTCAATATCACTTTGTGTTTCTTTATTATTGCAATTATTTATTTAACCCAGAAATATAGTATTTCAGCGTAGTAATTTAGAACGGTGTTACACAGAAATACTACGAAAATAAATCCAAAATTATGCACAGCGCGCGTCAAAATTTCTCAGTATTAATTATTTTGATCTAGAGAAATATTTGTTAGCAGTATAATTTAATTTAAATAATTAATCAATATCGACATAATAATAAAATTGATTTTTCATTTAATCTCATATATAATCTCGTTAAATTTATTAATTCAGTTACACACATTTTGTGTTTTGTTTTAATTATAATTAGTGTAGTCAAACAAATTTAATAGTACTGTTAAAATTATATGTATAAATGTGACAGTGTTGCCACAAAAAATAATAATAAACTGTTTCTTCGTTATATCATTTACGTTATCAAATATATTTAATATGAGTCACTAATTTGTTCACATGTTGTCTATTAAACAATTTCATTAGTAATTAATGTATAAATTCGTTTACTTAGAAATTGAAGTCTGTAAAAATCACTAGAATCACATTTATGGAATACCTGTAGTGCTGCATTACATCAAATAGTTACGTACTTACAGACAGAAGTGCTTAAAGACCAGTCACGCCAGCATACTGACATGCGTTTCTCATACCGCTCATTGTCAATGCTGGTTGTGGTGATAGAGATGGACTAGTAACAGCACTCCAATGTTGCATACCACTAAACGGTGACGCAGCTGATACACTATTATTGTTACTTGTCGGTGACGTACCGTAAGCAACGGCCGCAGCTGCATGCTGTTTTGCTCGTAGCCGAAGCGATGTGATGCTATGCGATGTTGAGGCGATTGAATGGTGATGCTCACCGGTAAAAAAGCCTCGATGGTGATGATACATAGCTGCGGTCGCGTAAGGATTACTTCCACCAGAAGGTGTCAGCGTGTAGATGTTGTTCGGCGATGTGGATGACGTTCCCGTGTAGCTTCCATTCGTCATCATAATGGGGGATGTAGTTGGACTGCTACCACCTGCTGGCGTGGTGCGAGACACACATTCATTAGCCGATTTTTTTAATAAAATTGCACTGAAATAAGAGAACGGGAAAACGTTCTACAAATTCTATTAGATGTGATTCTTATTACGTAAATTAATAATTTGTGTGGATTGTATTTAATAACGTTAATAACTTAAGGTGCCTATTCACCAAAGAAACAATGAGGAACTTTTTGTTTCCATATGTCCGTGTTTGTTTCAAAATTGTAGAAACCTAAACCATATTATGTTAATCAAATTAAAATAAATTAATAATTTAGTAATCCTTAATTTAATAATTTGATTCTCGTATAATATAAGTAGCAAATAAATTTAATTCTATATTCTATGCGACGTTCGTCTACAACTAAGTTACATGTTTTTTTTACATGGACTTTGATTTCGCGCGTTTAAGAGAGACTTTTTGTATGCAGTGTTACGATCGAAAATTGTAGCAAAAATGTTATGGCTTTGTGCTGCTAAAATTTGATATATTTTCGTTTATGCATTTTGTGGGAATTTTCATTTCGAAAAAATTTTTAATCACTTGTTACGATTTTCACTCTTACGTTTGCAACTGTCAAAACGACAATTAGCTCCTGATTTTATATTTTCGGAGAAATTCTTAGTAATACGAACGATTTTCGTCTTTAGTTTTTTGAAGTTTTCGCCCCTAGCTCTTAGTGGGATGTGATTTTATATTTTCGAAGAATTTCAGCAGAAGACTTCTTTCTTTTTCCTTACCTCTTTCTCTTCATCTTAATAGACTCAATTTTGATTGATGTGCGTTTCTCGCTCACCCGGAATTGGGCTGGATGAAGAGTTTGTGTTGGTTATTGTCTTTTGGTAGTGGAAACTGGTTTACAAACTATTGGCTAGCGCTTGGATTTCTTCCTTTGAATGGTTTCTTTACCGGTCTATTATCTTTTCTTTTCTTTTTATTGCTATCCGTGTTATGCTTGGTGCTTCCAATACTTCCAAAAGTTCCTGGCTTCGAATGCATCAAAGAGCATCTAAAGCCTTTCTCAGGAGTTTATGTTGCGTTATGATTCTAAACCACAATTGCCTTTTTCCACAATTGGTCCTCTGATTGCCTTTTTCTTAGCCTGCTATCCAAACTTCCCATCGCATCCATACATACTATCAGAAGTATTTGTTATTACAAAAGACGTTACACAAGGATGCAGCATTGCACCCACTCTGTTCAAATATATCTGAATGGAATATTGCTCCGATGGAAACAGAAATGTAGCATTATGGGAATAGAGTTAGGGGAAACAAGGTGAGTTATGTGAGTTAGGTACATCATGGGTTGCCGGCAACCGGGTGATAGCTCAAGACTATTCCAATGTATTTTTGGGTCGAATGTATTTTTCCCGAATGGACGACGAAAAAGAAGGTGGACGGGGGATATCACGGACGCCATGCAAGAAGACGGCTAGAAACAGAGAGGCAAATGGAAATTAGGATGCGAAGCACAGCGCCAGCTGTAGAATACTCGTAAACATATATACAAATAAGTTCCAGGTTATTCCTTGATGTAAATCGCTTCAAATAGAAACAGGCCACAAGAAGCTTATATTGTGTTTACCGCAACAATTTAAACTATAACTTAAAAGAACATGCAACAACGACTGAAAAGTTCCTCATTGTTTCATTGGTGAATACGTATCTTTATCATTTAAAGAAGGATCAACTTGGACCTAT
>WYDF02080322.1:0-11169 GCA_009867245.2 Adranes taylori | reverse complement strand
AGACCTCATAACGAAAATAACGGGGTCCAACATAACTCAATCCATAAGAGAGGCGGAAAACAGGGACTTATGGAGAAGCAGAACAAACAACATCCCATGAAATCACGCTGCTTGAAATCAAGCACACGACCAAGAAGAAGAAGTGTAATGCATTTAATATTTTATTAACTGTGTATAAGTCCCCTTTCAATTAAGATCACTCCAGAGACATCGTTGGCCATCTTTGATCCGATGCTTCTCAGAGAAAGCCCAAATTGGATGTAGATGCGAGACGAACTTTGATTGTTATACAAAAGCACTTCAATGGTTCATCTCAAAAAGGTGGTAGTTCGTCCGAATACACTATACACAGTTAATAAAATACATTATATCAAATGCATTACACAGCTAATAAATTGACACATAGCATCTTAATATATTCAGACTTGATTGCATATTAACTTATAAGTAGAATTTTAAGAATAAGTTTAGAGTGCCATCTAGCGTACTGGTAAAACACTGCACTCATAATTCAGTGTAGTGATAACTTGCGTCTATTGATAATATGAGAGGGTGTTGATAACGACTACCACTATGACAAAAACACATGTGCACTTTGCCTCAATGTTGAAACTAATTCTTATATTTCCTAATCATCGGTATGCAAGTTTTTGAATAAAGAACCTATCTATTAAAAATTATTCTTATTGGTAGACAGCAAATACTACTTACAATCTTCATTATTACAAATATCATTAGCAGTTACCCTTTCAACATGCTGCAGGGTACATTAGGACTTAAAAATGTGGTAGGTTTGGGTTAGGTACTATTTAAATTAATATTTTTAAATAGTATTATCTATAAATCAAGCATTTATCAAATGCCAACGATTTCTTCTATATTCACCCCCCATCATAAGTTTTTATAATGTATGATCTTGGTGCTTTAGTTTTATTTAAATGAATTTACCCATACCGAATCCCCAGTATTAAATTCTAGTAAATCTGTAGCGTATTGTTGCTCTTAAAAATTGGTGCGACATGGAATTAGGCCAGTTTTCAGAAAACTCCGTTGGTTGAAAAAACTCCCAATTCTTCGGAGATCACAAAATATTAATAACTTTAATTTTAAACGGTGGTAGAACTGAAAAATGCTTTATTATTGGAGCTAAGGGTGGCGTGGCTCTAACGAGATTCAGAACTTCATTTTAAGGTTTCGCTTATGGGCAATCACATTCATACCGACAAATCAAGTTAAATATAAGACCTTTGCTTAAATATTGTGAAGCAGCTCTAAAGAATCAATTACGGTCCAGAAAGTTTGATTAAATGATCACACTATTTATGATAAACACTAATAAAGAAATGAAACGAGTAATCAGTTTTAAAATTCTATTATCAATCAACAAATTAGTAGTACAGTCTCAATTGAATTTAGTATCGATAAATAATGGTTAAATACATCTTAAACATTTAAAACTAAATCAATAACTCTATTCTGATAAAAGATGGATAAGTAAAAACGTTTAGTTACTTTTAATAATTATTATATTAGCAATGATCGCTGCATTTTATTTCAAGTAGTTCGTTTAAAAAAATGATTATAAGTATAACACAATTATTACGCACAATTGCATTACTAAATAAATATTTATTTTGCCGTAATCAAATCTAAGTTTAACTTGTTACTTTAATTCATTAAATAACTTTCATATTTCTTTTCATACATTATGAATTAATTGATTTATTTCTGAATGATTGCGAACATTTCTCTAGTCTGATTAATAAATAAAATAATAATTTGACCTCCGTGTCTCTAACTACACTGAACTCATTCTACTTGTCGCTTAATATCAAGCGACGTAATTCATATGTGAACATGACTACTTTCTGTAGTTGATGTTTTGATAAGTACTTGAGAGCAGAGTAGAAGCGATTGCTTAGCGACTTCACGAAACAGAGTGTCGTAAAATACTCGGATTTTGAACTTGACAACTGGAAACGGAAGAGAAAGAACTGACAAACAAGCGTTATTATATATCCCCTATGAAGCCTGAAAAGAGATTCTGTAGATTCTGTAAAGGAAATATTTCTATAAAACTCTAATTCTTAAGTACTATTTTTGGCATTTGAATGAATCAACAGCTATTTTCTGCCACGCTCTAGATGCAGGCATTTCTTGCCTAAACGTCTCTCTAATATTAGTACTTTCTTGAACACAATTAGGGCGACATTTAATTAAATGTTCGATTTGTAAGGAAAGACATAACCACCATATTGACATGTTTGCTCGTTCGCGGCATTTAACTATTCCTTGGTAATGCTAAATTTTGAATATGTGCTAAATTTTCTTATTAGCATATTTGGAAACACAGGTTCTGTGACACTTTAAAGTTTAATATTTGTTGATATTGCAAGTGTTTTGATAGCTGCATAATATTGTTTTGATGCAAACACAAATTAACATTTCTTTTTATGCGAGAGACTTTTTTACAACTGCATATTATTTAGTACTTCAACTTGAACAATTTAAATGTTTAATTTATTATGTTTTGTTTTAGTGTACCACCAAGCGATCTTCTTCTTCGACTTGGCGAGCATGATTTATCAACCGATGCAGAACCGTACTTACATCAAGAGCGAAGAGTTCAAATTGTAGCCTCTCATCCACAATTTGACCCACGTACTTTCGAGTACGATTTAGCTCTGTTACGATTTTACGAACCAGTTACGTTTCAACCAAATATTATACCAGTCTGCGTACCGCAAAACGATGAACATTTTGTTGGGAAAACGGCATTTGTCACCGGATGGGGAAGATTGTATGAAGGTAAAGATGTAAAATTAAATTTCTCAAGAAATGTTTGTTATTTTTTTGGTCCTGTCAAAAACAGATAAACATAAAAACCTGAAGTATAAACAAATAAATGTGCAGCTGAAAACCGAACCGGTAGCAATACTACTAAAATCAATTTTATCATATTGTAAACGGCATAAAGCAAACTCTCAAATTTGATCAACATGTAGTCAACAAGTTTTTACAGTTTTTAATAGAATCAACAAGTTTTTAATAGATATAATTACGTTTTTGATCTCTTCAGGAGTAAAAAATTTTAATATATTGAAATAGATAAACAAAAAATGCGCAACAGGATTTAGTTCTTAGTAAAGCAGGATCGTGGTTAAGTTGTGATTCTCTTTGCATAACCAGCATACCGTTATTCTTATTTCTTTGTAACAGTTAATACTCATACATAAGTCTCAGGGGTGAGAAGTGATTATTTTTATTATTCTGTACTTAATTATATATTTATAGGAAACACATGTAGAACGCAATAACAGTGTAATATAATCAAGTTTTTTGGTCTTAGTATTTATAATACGTAATAGGATTCTATTCGCTATTTTAGTTGACTGACATTTCTTGTTGAAGCTAATTATAGTTCATAAGTTTGTTAGTCGATCAATATTATTCCGTTAGAAAAAGGAAAAGATAAAATAAAATAATTTTGTTATAAAAATTGATTTTTGTGATTATTGTTCTTCGGTCCTGCGGATGGTTACGTACGAAACATCGCTTACAGTCCACCGGTGTTTGAATATACGAATTCTGATGCTGATTAGATTAAATCACCGAAACGTTTATTTTGAGATGATGAGGATATTGTCCTCCAGACATTGGATAGGATCGAAGATGTGAAATGCACCAAAGTATGACACGTTTTGCAGAAAATGTGATGAGCGAGTGAAGCGATGTCGTTTAATGGATTTTATTCGCTGTCGTCGAAGTAATAACTGAAGAGCAGGCGATGATGGTCTTCACAGGTTACGGGGTAGGGCCATCCTTTCCCCAGAGTTGGAGTCAGCTAAACGTCGCCTGGAGCTGTCGGCATGCCTCATATCTTCTTGTTGACTTGGTGGTGGAATTGACACATGTAAATCTAACAACATGCGTTATCTCCGTTGATGACGTAGATGGCTGAGTACTTTTAGAGTTGATTCAATGTCATCCACGTTGTTTTCCCCCCGAGAGGCTTTTTTCTGCCACCTTCTTCTCACGGCGGCTCCCTCCTCTTCGCAACGAGGACACAGTTAATGGGAAATAATAATAAAATGAAAGAGCGATAGAAAAGAATAGAAGACGAAGATAAGGTAATCAAGAGATTGGGCTAAAGTTAAGTGTGCCGTATTATACTTAGCTTTTTACTGTAGGTTTTATTTGATGATTTTCATTTAATATAATATCTATTGTGATGCTACTCTGAACAGATCCTTTTCACAGATCCTTGGTAGTAGCTCTACGCTCGGGAATCATCGAATTGAAACAACCTTCTGTTCAAATTCTCAAATAAAACATACAGTCAACCAATGAGAGAAGATTATGATGACAGTTAAACTCACAACGGTTTTTAAATGACCGTTGGATTTATTTAAAAAAGACTTCCGTGCTGCTTCTTGGTGGTCGTAAAACAGATAAAAAATTCTTTTCAAACAAAAATCGCAAATGAGAGTATGTGTATGTAAGTGTTTAAAAAATTGCAACGAGAATATTACGTAAAGAATGATGTCATAAAATGAGGCCTAGAGGCGTTAACCTGTTCACAAGCCTAGAGGTGTTATATTCGAAATAGTGCAGAATAAATATTTAAAATCACAAGCATCAATGTTTTTCTATGCAGTTTACAACTGTTGAAATCAGAAGATTTAGACAAACCCTCAAGGGTTACTTGTACTTAAGAAACAGTGCACAGAGGGAAACTATCACGTGTAAATTATGTGTGGACGCAAACGAGCCGTATTAATTTTAAAATTGAATCAGTGTTACATCTCTGATGCACCTTCTAACATGTTTCGGAGAAGAGTTTAATTAGCCACGATATTCGCGACAATGTTTTGGCATATATGAGGTATGATCAGATAATACGCGTAATTTTTAAATTTCGAAGCTTTTAACGTCCAATTGTTGTTTTGTTGGTATATATGTTCCCAAAACATATGACGACAACTGGAACCATATTGGTTATTTAGTATATTGCTAGTTGTCAATAAGATAACTTGTCATTTAGTATCATGGCCATTTTTACTTGTGAAGAAATGGAATAAAGAATTTACATTAAGTTTTGTGTTAAGAATAAAATAAGGTGCAGTACCGTGCTGGAAAAGTTAAATGTTGCTTCTTTGGTACTTCTTCTATGAATGATTTCTTCTATAAGGCGTCCTAGCACATCAATAACTGATAATAACTTCGAAGGAAATAGTTAGGGTGAAGGAAATAGTTAGGGATAACCGTTATGGACAATTACTAAAGATGTTGATTTTATTTGGCTTATGTCAAGCTATTATTTCGGAGGTTATGGGCATGAGACGAGTGGCAGCAAAATTTGTTGCCAAATTGTTGAATGTCGATCGAAAACAGTGTCGAATTGCCGCTGCTCAGGACCCGTTTAATGAAATCAACGACAATCATTTAATTACGAGATAAATATATTATCTTCTAAGTAAGACACATACTGGTTTTCAACCGAATATCGTGACATTCCAAGCGAGTTCAGGTTCCGAGATTCTGCAGATTAGCATTGGAGCCTTTGTTAGACGAAGTTTCCTGGGAGAATCGATAAAAGGAACAGTTTGGGGGCTCACAACTCGCAACAAGTTAGAAATTAGAGTAGTTCGCAACAGATATTAGTTTTTTAAAAAACGTCTTAATTATAATCTGTGAGAAACATCGATACACGCATGTAAGATGGTTATAAATATTTTACTTTATTATTTGTGTGAGGGCTGGTCGAAAATGATCACAACAGATAGAATAAATTAATTAATTTTATGTCGAATAACTTCAATTATGTTTCTAATAAAGTATTTAGCAATATCCAAAATAATGTCAAATCTGTTAATAATTTAAATTAGCGTCAAGGAATTGCAGTTATAACATTAATACCAAATTTTTTATTAATCCCACAATTATTGTAATCGTTTATTTCACAAGCGGGGTTCCTGTTAAATAAGAAAATAAAATAAATAATTTTGTAATTAAATTTTGTATCATCAAATCATTTAAGAATTAATTATATTGTTTATTAACTTAGAACGTTTCTTTGATTTATTTCCTTAAAAGTAACAAATAGTTTTAAATGCATCCTTATCATTTGAGCGAAGTCCCTAGTCAACTACCCCTTAAAACGGGCGTGACATTGTGTTGGAGGCACCGATTTTGATGGAAATGGTTTATACTTTAATTCTCAAAATTCTCCGAAATTTTTACCCTCTTTTTGTTTATTTGTTTGAAAAACATTATTCCAGTTTTGATCAAAATTTTCTTTTGATGAGCACTTGTGTAGATTCTGCATTTTAATTTCAGGGTTATTCCAATTTTAATTTTAATTTTTGTGTCACTACTACTTCAATTTTATTGCTAATAAAATTAATATTTTCAAAATGACTATTTAATTATGTCTGTTGTTTTATTATTTTTTAAATACTGGAAGTTTTCACTTTTTTTCAAAGTATAAAAATAATTACAAAGCTTCGTACAGTTTTTGGAGTGTCTTGAAATGTACCGTAAGGTAGATACAATTCCAAGCAGGTAACTATAGTGTATCACGTAGCATGTATTGCAGTTAGTTAATACTTTTTTCTTCTTTTTTTTTCTCTCTCTCCAAGACAATTTTTTAAATTGACAAATGTCTCGGATGGTTAGCTCGGTGTCGTGAATTCCGGGGGAAAAAATTTTTTACGTCGAAACTAAGCCTCAATCGTTCCAATGGAAGCTTCCTGAAGAGCCAAGACTGAAAAAGCTCACCAAGTCCGCTCAAATATGAAAGTTCTACTCACTGTTTTTTTTAACACCAATGGTATAGTGTACCATGAGTTCTTGCCACCAAATCGTACGATCAATAAGGAGTACTACACAAGATTTAAGCCGTTTAGGTGAAGCAATCTAAAGAAAACGTCCGAATTGAGAGAGTTTTTAAAGTTTTGGCAAATAAAAACACCATTATGTTTCTACATTTTCCGTATTCATCCGACATGGTACCATGCGACTTTTTTCAATTCCTGAAGATGAAAAATACTATGAATGAACGACGTGTTGCCGCTATTCACGATATCAAGACGCAATCGCTAAAGCAATTAAACGCGATATCGAAAATGGTATTTCAGACTTGCTTCGCTGGAAGACTCTGAAAACGCTGGAAGAAGTGTATTAGGTCCAATGACGATTACTTTGAAGGAGACAATTTATCTGATCATACCTTGTATACGAGAGAAATTGAAGAGATGCAGTCATTTTAAAAGCAAAACAATGTCAAAACTAATTATGTACCAATATTAAAAATAAATTCGTGTGTGTGATATATCAACTATTTTCGATATTAATATAATTTCACAAACATATGTGAATAAACGTTACAGTATTTTAAATTTTATTTGAATTCCTATCCCACTCCCGCTTTACTTTATTATTAGAAAGCAAGTAAAAAATTATTAATTATTATCGCTAATTCTTTTATGGTATCACAAATTATTCTAAAACTTTATTTTAAAGGATGGTAGAGCTATAGGAATTTTACTTATAAAGATTTAGAATATGGGCATAGCAATAGACTAAATAAAACTCCACTTTAATATTTATATAAGACTAATACGGACAAATCAAGTTTGTTAAATATAAGACCCTTGCCTGGTTAAAACTATGAAGCAGCAGTAAAGAAGCAAGTACGGTTCATACACAAATACATCACACAGAATAAAAATAAAACGAGTGGATTGTTCTAAGAATCTATTTCATAATTTAATTATTTATTATTCTAACAATAATGATTTATAGGTTCAACAAATGAACAAGTTGAATAAAATAAATGTTGATCCGAATTGATTCTATTGTAATAAACTTTTACACGAATACAATTAAGTTTTCCAGTGACATGAAAATAAATATACAATTTCCCTAGTATCTGAATCAATATCATTAAATCTGAGTAGGCGCACTACATGTATAATAACAAATTGTGCGATAATTATTTTTTGCACATAAGTATAAAATGATTTTCCACCGTTACAGTGTAAATTCAATTAGAACATAAACAAACAAATTAGTAACATAGAAAAAACAAATTAGTTTGTTAGCACGTTATAGAGAAAAGAAAGATATTTATTTGAATATTTGTTAATTATATGCTCGTAATAATGCACTAAATTTATTCAGTTTCAGTAGTCAAAACGAAATATAATTAAATAATTAATGCTTATTAATTCGTTATTGATGACGGGCACTTGTAAATTATTCAGTTGTTTAGCGATTTAAAAACGCGAACGTAATTACTTTCTTTCTTGAAGATTACACAAGTACTGGAGAGAAGAGTAAAGGCGATTACTACTTAGAATTTGAACTAAAACTCTTAGAAACTATACTAATATTCGTTTCGTCTTATATAGCTTTTTGAAGACCCTAAGTGGTTTACTGCCGATGCAAAAAAAGAGGGGATTATTCCTGCTTTTAGAGTTCTGCGGCAGCGAAAGATAGGGCATCTTTCTCTAACTAATTAACTGTCTATTTCTCTCCTGCTTTGAAGTCGAGAGCTTTCTGGAAAGTACTAAAACAAATCTCTTGCAGCGAGGCTGTTTTACGGTCACAAGACCTTGAAGTCTTTAGTGTTTTAAGTGTGTAGCCATTTCTATCATTATATTATTGTTGAGTTTCATTTCAAAAAGATAATGTCAAAAAGATAATATTCTACTCACCTCAATCTTAGATGTATTGTTTTTGTAATTTCAGATGGTCCTTTACCTAGCATCTTGCAAGAAGTATCTGTGCCGGTAATAAACAACACTGTATGCGAGTCAATGTATCGTGCAGCCGGTTATATCGAACACATTCCCCATATATTTATTTGCGCCGGATGGCGACGAGGTGGCTTCGACTCGTGTGAAGGAGATTCCGGTGGACCAATGGTGATTCAACGACCCGATAAACGATTCCTGCTAGCCGGTATCATTTCGTGGGGAATCGGTTGCGCTGAACCGAATCAACCAGGCGTCTATACACGAATCAGTGAATTTAGGGACTGGATTAACCAGATATTGCAATTTTAAAAATGTTTTTGTTTAATTAATCAAGACTTACAATCAAACCATAACAAATGTTTATTTCAAAGAAAACAATTTTTATATGAAGTGATTTTTAGTGATATATCATTTGTTGTTAGTATCAAAGTGAAGATGATAGGACTGTGATTGAAGGACTGTAGTCAATAAATTGGTATTTTTTTTATCTGTAGCAAAATTGTTAGATAATTTTAAATTGAAACGTTACGCCCACTAAGTAATAAATTTACTTAAGAGTTTAAATACATGTTTTAACTCTTTGCGGTCCTATACATTTATACAAACTCCGCCACCAGATCTTCATTAATATTCGAGAAAAACACATTTTTTTTTAAAGTAACACAGTTATATTTTCTTTTAACTACAAATTAATTATTAATTCAATTTTAAAGCCTTATATTATGTTACACCCTATATGTTTTCATTATATGAAACTTTTTAAAACATTCACCTGGGTGTAAGCCAGGTTTTCTTGGCAAGTTTCACAGAACTACATAGTCTGTTGCTACATATACTACATTTTGGTTGAATTTTTTTCGTTTTTCATCACAAAGTAAGGTTTACCATTTAGCCTGTCTTCAGTGTCTTGTGTTGATTGGAAGGCTTCGTGAATTAACATTTCGTACTTGCCCAACAAGCTGCTCAATCAATGCCTTTCGCAATGTTATGTGAGTTTATATAGCATGAAGCTGTATACTGTTGCGACTTCAAGCAGCCAAAAGAACATTTTTCTCCACCATTTTACGGATTTCTGTAGAAAGGCGTAACTTACGCAGTAGTGGTTTACTCTGTCCATAGTACCCATGTATTTGCTGTATTCAGAAATAACAACTGGCTTTGAAATTGTTACTAAATTGCCTCTGGAAACATTATGTTGAATTTCTTCTGTGCCCACATTATACACTGTTGAATACATAGATCAAATTCTTTTATCTTTCCATTGCACAGCCATGACTTTATTATCCTATTAAAAGGATAATAAAGTAATGGCGCTTTCATGGTTTGGTTGTCTTCATTTCCCGTGGCAAACCTTTGCGGTTGGTCATACATAACAGTACTAGTTGAGTGGTAAATGGAAGGTTAGGTCGAACTAAACTCTCTGTAGTACTTTTGCCGCAGTAAGGAACAAGTGCTCTACGTAACCCGTCTCACAATCATATAAGTAATAAATTAGAAGTCTCCATTTGGTGGGCTTCTGTGGATTGTAGCATTGCCATTGTATTCTTCCTTTGAATCCAACGATGCTTTCATCTACTTTTATATTCACCCCAGGTATAAAAAGTTCAGTGCACTATTTGTTTATATAGTTTGCCAGATTTTTATTTTCTTTCCTCTAGGAAAAAGCTGCTGATGTGGTAGTGGAGAATACGAATGGAACATTCAGAAACTTTGCAAAAATATTGTTCTAGAAAACACATCAGTAAAGCACGGCATGCATCGAACCGATTTTGAGAGAAAAAGCCTTTTAACTCTGATTTTGGATTTAGAGCATTTTCGATTTAGAGCCATATATATTGCCCAGAAAGAGTTTTATTTCAACCAAATTCACCTCCTTCCATATATTCCAAATGAAATGTTGAGGTAGAGGAGTGTATTTTTGTATTTTTTCTGCTGCATATGATCGAAATTTTTGTTTCACTGGGTAACAAATGCAGTCAACGACATATGTGGACATTCATTGATGAAGTGAATGTACGAACTAATTCAATGCCAATATTTTGAGCTTCTATCCACCCTTTAATTGGCGCGGTTTGATTTTGTATACATATGTATATAATGTAGCCAGTTGTTAATATCTAAGATTTAGATCATATAAGAGAACCATGTACAAATTGTAAATTCAGTATATTTAAGTGGCAAGGCCATGTGATATTCTCTTTTTAGTAGAATATATGATTTTAATTTAGGGTTTAAAAATGAAGTAATTATACAAGCTTTTCCATTTATAAAATAAGTAACACTTAAATATATTTAATATATGATTTTACATGGTACATCTTACTCTGTACTTCTTAGATATTGAATCAGATATTGAGTATGGTATTGAATATCGAATATGCTTAAAAATAATACACTCTACATATAT
>WYDF02080311.1:0-11170 GCA_009867245.2 Adranes taylori | reverse complement strand
GTCATGCTAGTTTTGGTCCACCCCGAGTATTTCATTTCCCCGGTACCACCCATATCTGGGAGGCATCCCCCTATCCGCCACCTGGGGAGGCGTCCGATGGGGAACTAGCAACCCCGCACGGGCTGCGGGGTTGCTAGAATTTTGATATACCGTGTGATAAAATTACCACCACCGTAAAAAATACCCATCAGCCAATATTTTTGTTCAAAACGAAATATGAAAAGGAATTTAACAATTGTTTATTATACTAATACTTGTCACCTTTTTTAATATATGCCTCTCCTCTCAGTATTTTTTAATATATGATCAAGAACCTAACAGTTAAAATTTTGCAGCTCTTTGTTGCTGTTACCTTCTTATGAGTGCAAGTTTACCTAAAGGTTACCAAATATTTTATGATGTTTTATCAATTCGAAATTTTTTGTCAAATTTTTTATTATAACGGTTGTTAGATGTTGAACGTAAATTAAATATCAGTGGTGTACAAAAATGAAGATTTCTTCAATGAAAAATGTTATGTGATCCATTAAAATTAATTGTGAAAGATAATGTCCGCGAATCGTTCGCCATGGGTCCGGCGGCACACGTCGATTCGCTTATCAAAATTTTTTATAACATCTCGGCATAATGGTTCCTGAATGTCATTAATGCACCGTGAAATCTCGTCTTTGAGTTGCTGGATAATGGTTGGCTTGTTGGCATAGACGTCCTCTTCAGGTAGCCCCAAAAAACAAGTCTGGCGGTGTTAAGATCTCGGTGGCCAATTGACTTCACTGTTTCGGTAGATAATGCGCCGGGAAACTTTCCATGCAGGAGAGCCATTGTGGCGTGGGCTGAGTGGCATGTGGCGCCATCTTGTTGAAACCACATATCATCGATATAATCTTCCAATATTGGACACAAAAAGTTTGTTAACATTGCGCGGTAGCGCTCGACATTCACTGTGACCGAAATCCTATCATCATTTTCAAAAACCAATGATTCATCCAGCAAAAAATGCACACCACACAGTGACTTTTTGTGGATGAATTGGTGTTTCAACAATTGCCCTTGGATTTTCATCAGCCCATATTCTGCAATTTAGCTTGTTGACGTAGCGATTCAAATGGAAATGGGCTTCGTCGCTGAAGAAGATTTTACTGGAAAACTTGTTATACACGTGTCTTTGTTCGTGTATCCAATCGGCAAATGTACATCGCTTTAAATGGTCCGTCGGCTTAAGTTCTTGCGTTAATTGAATTATGTACGCGTGCAACGACAGATCTTTCGTTAATATCCGATGCAAAGTGGCCGTGGACAAGTGCAATTCCTGTGCTCGATGTCGAATAGACATGTTTGGGCTTTCGACTACATTCTCCCTCACGGCAGCAATGTTTTCGTCTGAGCGTCCTGCACGAGCACGTACCGGCTTCTTAGCTTTTGTCCCAGACCCAGCTTCTTGGAATTTCTTCACAATTTTGCCAATAGCACTCCCGGTTGGTCGATTATGTGGGCCGAAATAAATTAGGAGGAGCCCGACGTTCAACCTCCGTTCACATTTAACATCTGTCCACACTATTGTGACACCCGTTACATTCTTAACACATTCGCGCCATGCAGATTTTTTGAAACAGTGCCCACGTAATTTTTTATTTCTTATTATTTATATTTATTTTTACATAAAAGCTATCGTGTTTGTTGGATAACTTTTATGTCCAGTATGAACTAGTTCAAATGCGCACACATATGAACGCGTTGTGCGTTGTAGTATTGTTCCGGTTACCATAAGATACACAAAGAGTACACGTGCATAACATTATTTGAAATGAATAATTGTACACGATAAATTCTTGATTTAGCGGCAATGAATTATAACGATGGAGGTAAGTAAACTAAATGAAAAAAGTTTTACCTTTTTAAGTGAAAAACTTTGTCGAGAACACTATCGAATCATCAGATTTGGAAGTGGATCCTTTTGAAAATTCTGATGCATTGGATGATCCCACATAGTGACATAGATACTTCCAATCCCCATGAACGCCAAAATTTGAATGACAGAAATGATTCTACTATAGAAAACTTACTATCAGATAATAATTTAGATGCAATTGATGATATTGAAAATGCAATAGAAACAGAAAATATTGTGCCCGACATTGATGAATACGATAATTTGTGGAAAAATCCTGTTGGCAACCATAATGTTTTTGCATATAGTAAAGAAGCAGGGCTTGAGCCTAAGTACGCAGCATTCATTGTAGATAAACACTCTATATACTTTTATTCATTATTTGTTGACGATGAAATCTTGGATAGCATGGTATCTGAGACAAATTTATGTGCCACACAAACACTTTTTATATATCAAATTAAAAAATTAATTATTTTTGTGTAGTAAGTTAATGAAATATGTACTTATCGCAAAAGTACATATTTCATTAATTCTACACAAAAACGAAAACTCTGTGTCAAATGTTCCTCAGGGCTACAGCGGTCATGCATATATATTGTATAACATGTCGCATCAGTCATAGAGCTCAGGTAGAACATTTAATAAAACAGAACTCAGGTCACTTATGACCGCAAGTTACACATCGCGACCATTGTGGTCGCGAATGTGTTAAGGGTCGTTTTCATAATATACTTTAGGACTTTAAAAATATCTTTAACTTGACAACGTATTTCATAATATACTTTAGTACGTTAAAGATACTTTAAGATAAAGTCAGTAATAAGCTGCCTTTAACAGCACTTTACTACTGTATTGTTGAATATAAGAAAGAAGTTTCAACAAGTTCATTTAAGCGGTGATAGGAACTCGAAACGTTGTAGAGCGCCAATATGGAGTATGGAAGAAAAGATTTCCCTTTTTGTCCAATGGCATCAGAGTAGATATCGATACTACAATGGTTATCATAAATGCAACTGAAGTCTTGCATAATATTGCAGTTGAAATGAATCAGGTCGAACCTAATGAAGCAATTATTCTTAAAAATGATGATGTAATGGTAGAAAATGCACCTATTGAAGAAAATGGAAATCTAATCGCATTCTGCTTATTACAAATAATTTTACTTTATAAATAAAAGACTATTTAATAAAAAGATATAGATCATTTTGAAATTCATTCTTTTTTTTTTCTTAATTTCCAAATCTAAAAGCTCCATTTCTTTTTATGCCTTTCTTCGTTTTTTCTGTTTTCATTTTTTATATTCTGTAACTTCTACTCTAAATACTGCATTTTCAATGAAAGTAGAAATTTTGTTTCTGCGGCAATGGGGTTTGATTTGTTACCTACTTTTAACTTGTAGTTCGTTGGTTTTCTTAATAACTGAGGAGTGTAACTTGAGCAGTGTTGCGTTATTTCCGTGGGTAATTCCCCGAAAAATTGTATTATTTCTTGAGAATTTTCTTTTGGTGAGTCAGAAGTGCTGCATTCTTGTAAAGGTTCATCAATATCATTCAATTCTACAAATTAAAACTTATTTACATTTAAAGCTGCATCATAAATGAAGTTTTTTCTTTCGATAGTGGAGGTAATGCGGCTCTACCTCAAGTTCCATAAAAGTTCTATTAACATTACGTATATGTTTTCGAGCAGCTGCTTTTAGGTTATCATATTTGTTTTTCTTTTGGGATAACGTTCGTTTGTTATTAGTACTATTAAATTCATGTGATACTTTCACCCAAACTTCGTCCTACAATTCAATTTAATAATATCGATGAAAAAATATTAAAAGAACATATACACACTTTGGCTTATGGTGAAACAACATCACTATTTTTGCTTTCAATTTTCTTTCCACTTAGAAATAATGTTTATTAAACATAATTCTTCTGCCGAATAATTAGTTCCTTTTATTATTTCGCATTTTTATTGCTCATTTTTGCAAGAAAAATGTAAAGGCGGTTAAAATTTTAGTAAATCCGTCATCCGTAAAGACATTTATTCATGTTTTTGGCAATGTTGCCCATTGTAGAAATTAGTAGAATGCATTTTAACTAAAGTCCTTACTTTAAACAAGCAAGGGGCGCCGCCTCCCTGGAGTCCTCGCTCTCGATCATTCACGCTGTTGCGATACCCCCTCGGCACGGTTAGTCAGACCTTAAGGTTACGGGTTTTCTAGAGTTTTTCTTCTCAATGATAGTGAAGACGGTGATCACAGAAATTTGATGATGACAAATATGGCAACGATGATGACAATGGGTGCAAATGATCACTATGTTTTCTATATCACTATATAGAGGTTTGTCGGTGACAATAATTTCTTGTGCAATCAACTTTATTACATAGTCTATATTTCCGTTCGTTCTTTTACATATACTACTAAACAGGTTGTTAATATATAGATTCATTTATATTTTGTTATAAAAATTATACCAAGAATTAAAACAACTATAGTGTCGTGGGCCATTACATACTAAAATACAGTGAAACCTCGATATAACGGACTTCGATACAATGGACTTTGGTTACAACGGACACTATGTAAGCGATCGTAAACTGCACACTCGGGGAATCACCCGAGTTGCTTTGCCCCACTGCTAAATAAAATGTATCCGAAGTTTATGATTTATTCCTACATCATGGACAACAATTTATTTTTTTATTCAAAGTGGATGAATGCATTTGAGGGATATTAATCTGTTTAAATTGTAAATTAAATAAATTGTCGTAACTCTATTTTCACAAAATGGACAAACGCAAACGAAATAATATAAGATTAAATAAAAAACTTGAAGTGATAGTTGGAGTCTGGAGTATCTGTGTCTCGTACATGTGAACTTCACTTGAAGAAGTTTTATTGAAGTGGTACATACAACACTGTTCTTGCGGGATGTCGGTTAGGGCGCAGTTGAACTGAAATCTGCTGCAATTAAATTAGCAGATCACATGAATATAGATTCATTTAAAGTTAGTGATGGATAGCTCTACTGTTTTCGCAAAAGGCATAGAATACTTAATAAAAAAAAATCGGCGATGGTGCACATAGAGAAGTGATTGAACCTGTTCGGCAAGAAGTAGTTGAACGAATAATGAGCAAATGTTATTACAGTCCCAGACATATAATGCTGATGAAATAGATTTGTTTTGGCGTAATTTACCTGAAATCACACAAGCATTCCAAAATGAAAAACCTATTGGAAGAAAAACCAGCAAAGAGAGAGAGAGAGAGTCTCGGCACTTTTTAGTTACAATGTTGATGGGTCACATAAACTGTCCCCTGTTATTGTTGCCTAGTCTTAAAAATCAAGGGTTTTTGAAAAACATATTGAATCGTTGCCCTATGTCATATTACTATTCGAAAAACGTATGGTTTACTTATAATATTTTCAAAGGTTTTTTTAAAGAATTTATACCTGCAGTCAGAAAATTTCAAGAGGAAGAGCTTGCAATACTAACAGAAGACGTAAGGTGTTTGTTACTATTAGACAACGAACCCACACATTCCTCGGAAAACATTCTACGAACTGAAGGTGGCAAGTTTAATTGTATGTTTTTGCCAAAAGACACCACATCTACTATTCAACCGGTGGATCAGGGCATCATGTTGACTACAAAAAGAATATATAAGAAAAAGTTTTTAAATGAAATATTGGTGCAACTGGAGGCTGAAAAAGATGAAGAAGACAGAATAAGCCAACGTATCTTAGAAAATTTTAGAAGTTATAATTTAAAATCAACAATTTTTAATTTGACAGCTACTTGAAAAAAGGTAACTGCCCACACTTTAGAAAGTGCTTGGATGAATGTATTTGATGACCAAGATGCAGAAATTTATTCAGAGGGAGTAGAAGTCTCTGATTTATGTAGGATTATACAAAATAGTTTTGGACAAGAGGAAGATGTGTTTGAATGTTTGGAAACAGATGAAGATGACCCTGATATCACATTATGATCGAAAGTGAAATAGCAGATGAAGGGTTGATCAAAGAAAGTAAAAATGAAAGCGAAGATAACGAAGAGGAGGAATCAATACTCCCAAAAATAAAATTATCAACTGTCAGATCGCATCTTGAGGCTGTAATATGATTTATCGATAATTCGGCAGATAACGAAATGTAATAATATTACACGCACTTCCACAATTTCAGAGAGTTAATAATTAAGAAATAACAAACTTCAAAAATCCAAACAAAAATTGATACATTTTTCCAGGAAATCCTTGAAACCAGGAAGTTCAAAAACAAATATTGACGACTCTCCTCAACGGGCGTATAGTGACATATCATCTGAAGATGCCGAATAAAGTGCAATTTTAAAGTGTAATTAGAATGTAAACTTTAGTTTATAATATATTTCTATTTGATAGTTAATAAATAGTTTATTCAGAAAATTAATTTTTATATAACGGACATTCGGCTATATTGGACATCTCTCGCTCTCATTGGTCCGTTATATCGAGGTTCCACTTTAATAACAAACAACTGGTCGTCTTCATCCACGTTTATTTAACTAACACTTTTGCGAACGGTTTCGGGAACTAGGCCCCTTCTCAAGCTAAAATAATTCGTGAACAACGTCAAAGATAATGTTTTAAATTCGACTTAAACATCTATTAAATAATTTATGATTAAAAATTTTTACATATATTTCAATGCCGAACAGCTCACGCCTCCATTCTGTCGAACACTGAATTTTCCCTCTCTAATTTTGTTCGAGAAGCCTGTTTCAGTGCGGTAACATTTAAAAGCTTTCTATTGGTAGAATTTGATTATTGATTAGTGATGACATAATTATATTTGTGATTTTAAATTATATGTTATACAATACTACGTTTATTAAAACTGCGAAATCACAGTTAAATAACAATAATTTTTCAACCGATTTCACTGCGATAAACGTATTATTACGTATTTAATAAACGTATTAAGCGTTTCTTTAAATTATTTTCCAAGTTTTTCACTAACTAATCTCTAGACCAGAGAATTATGTTTTAAAGGCATCTGCCGCGAATAGCAGAGAATGAAGATAACGAGTTAGCTTTTATCAGGTAATAAATATTAAATAACTTTTAGACAAGCTAAATATTTTTTTATAATTTGTCACTTCGTTTTTAACGTTTGGATACGTTAAATAGATTTTTACTAAACTTCCTATCTCCTCTATTTATTAACTTTCGTGTCTTAAAAATGCCGCGATCCAAGAAAGAACAGAATGCTGGATATCCCCTTCTTTTGCTTAGTGCTGTTTAGCAAAGGACTGCAGACGCATTGAAAGTAAGTCGTCAGACCGTCACAAAAAAAAAGATTTTGATGATAACGACTTAAAGCTAACTTTGCTCCAAATTCCTTTTCAACATTAAACAAAAAAGTTATCGCGTGGATGAAATAGCACACAGTTATGGACACAGTGTTTTTAGATTGCAACCATATCATTGTCGATATAATTCAACTGAAATGATATGGGGAATCTGCTAAACGAAATTTAACAAGGAAATTTTCTCAGCTTCTTGAAATCATAAAGAATCAGAATCACTGACAACCGTTACATCTTGTAAATTGATAATCACTAAATGTATTAGACAGAAATGAGCATGAGCTTCTGTGGCCATGTATATTGAATATTTATGACAGATATCTTTTAAGCTTAGTCATCAAGACCAGATAGTAACAATCCAAAAATATTGCTTGAATATTACGCCATACCCACAATGTTGCTATAATGATGGTATGCAGTACAATAACTTCCACTAAAATTCCAGTTTCTTTGAAAAAAGTTTAATCATAACATCATACTTTAAATAAATTAAACAAATGAATTACATAACCACGGCACTGGAAAACCCAGTTCATAAGATAAAACTTAAATACATTTGTATTGTATGATCGCGCTTATGTTTCACGCATTATAAACATATGATAACAATAAGTCCTGTGTTGATGTTGATTGGGGTAGCTTTGGCAATTCACACATTAACTGTGTGCTGATAGGAACGCATGTAGCATTGATAAATATGAGTAGGAGATTTAAATTATATAGATTGTGATATATGTATTGGCTTGTCGTTGTACGTTGAACTGCTATTGCAGCACTGTGATGCGTGGAGACTGCATCAGGGGTCAATAATGTGTGGTTGGTTAGGCGCTGACCCGTACACAAAATAAAAGTTCAGTAACGGCTCAGGTATATAAATACCCATATTTGCATCAAAATATTCAGTTCATTTTACGAACTCGAAGAAGCAGCAGCAATAGTAGCAGCCAGCAGCCACGACTAGCCAGGTGGATATAGTAAGCAGGACGACAATCTCCGGCTAAGTAAGTGTTAGGTAAACGATTTCATATATATTGCACTGTTCTATTGCATGTATTTTCAATAGCCTTGTTCCTTCTTCTACCTTACCTATTTCCGATATTCGCTAGAGTGTATTATTATATCTTACGTGGTGGTTTTAGTCACTCGACAACAGTAACACCGACGAGCGACGCAGTGTTATGTATCATAGCAGTCTCCTGTTCTATATTCGCTAGAGTGTATAATTCTAACCTACGGGTTGGTTTTATTCATTCGACAATAGTAACACCGACGAGCGGCACAGTGTTACGTGTCATAGCAGTCTCCTTTTCTATATTCGCTAGAGTGTATAATTCTAACTTACGGGTTAGTTGTAGTCACTCTTCAACAGTAACACCGGCGAGCGACGCAGTGTTATGTGTCATAGCAGCCTCCTGTTCTATATTCGATAGAGTGTATAATTCTAACCTACGGTTTGGTTTTAGTCACTCGACCACAGTAACACTGACGGGCGACGCAGTGTTATATGTCTTCTAGTGATTCCTAGTATCCCTGCCATTGTTAGTATCTGAATCATTTTGCTGAGTAGACCCTCCGCCTCACCATTGTATTACATCCCAGTTTTACATACTTCCAGGGTAATTATTGTTTTGTTATCATATCACCGCACTTTGCACCTCTTTACATGCACATCTTGTATATAACTTTTTGTATTCATGAGATTTATTATTCGTTCGACGTCATTAATGCGCTTTTGACTGATTTGACACTTGATTACTAGATATTTAATTTTGCATTTATATTACTTTCTTTGTTTGTATTTGTTTATGAAGACCAATAGACGTATTTTGTAAAATCGTGAATTCTGTTTCACTAATTAGCAGTAAGAACCTTTTCAGCTGCCCAGAAGAACACAATCACATGGACTACAAAAACAGTGTACAGTCTCACGTTAAACTGATCTATCATCCGAGAATCATATTTCCGGAGGATATTAAATTCTGTATTAATATATTTGTTTGTGCCATTTGTATCAATCGCTAGGACTCCCCATTAGCAGCGTCGCGAGTGGGAGTCTGTCTTCCCAAATTGTCTGTCGGAAAATTGTTTTCTATATTCAAATTATCTGCAATTTTCTGGTCTTGTGCGACAAAGATAATCAAATTGTTCTTCGTACCAAAAATTTGTTACAAAAATCTCTTGTTTTTCTGAATCATGATGATGCGTTAGAAACATTGATTGTGCTTGATTGCAATCCCTTTGGTATATTTATTTCAAGTAAACTTTAATATCAAATCACAATAGAAGACAATATAAAAATTTATGATTTCTGCTGTTAGTGCTCAAAGTGCTTTCCTAGTTGTTTTAACAACTCTAAAAGCTATTAAAGACAGACATTTTGACTGAAGGATTTCCCATAGTTTTGTTGAAGCCGAAAGAAATTTGTAGACTTGATCAATGACAACAAAAAGTTAATGCGGTGAACATATAGTCAACAATCATCAAGTTTAAAGTGTGACTGCAACATAAAATGCACAAGAATTTCGATTCGCCTAATATCATTTCTGATTCCTTTCATGTTTGCTTCGTTATCAGAGCTCTATCCCTAATCTTTCCAATGCCCAAAATATTTTTCTGTAGAATATTGATCATTTTTTTGACAAATCGATGCCTGCTGATTTATCAACTAAATGAAATCCTAAAAAGCTTTCACAAATTTGAATTCGATCATTATCTTTATAATATATATCCTCGTATGTTATTATCAATGACAGTCGCTCTACTAGACTGATGTCTAAGATGCAATCCGCGATAAGTAGAGGGAGTTTTGTACTTTTTCTGAAATTTTGATCTTGATACAATTACCGATTAACTCCGTAATTACATTCTGGATATGTTTTCCCAGGTAGTAGTCACAGTTAAATTTTTCATTAGCTCGGGATAAATGGTTTTTTTAAAATTGAATTGTTCACCTTAAAGTTGGCAACCGTACATTGGATTATTTATTTAGCTGTTGTTAAGCTAACATCATAAACGTACGACTTACAATATTGTATGGACGCAGTTTTATGCAGGAATTTGGAATTCGATTGTAAATCAATGATATAGTCCGTTCGAAATTACATTATGCCATATTATAAAACTTATTAAGGAACATAAAACCTTGTAGTATTGTTAATCGTTGTTAATATTGAGTATAGTTAAAAAATTTAATATTGTTCATAAGTAAATAAATATTGCTACTGTTTAATTTGAAGTATAACACCTTTGTTGATTTCAGTATTATAGGTATGAAATGCCATTTAACAAATGTCTTTAAAAGGCGGTTAGTTCAAGATGTATGGCACCATTTCACTTATTACTATAACAGATCATCAACAACTTTTTTATTAGGAACATCACGGTTGTAACTTTTGACAAACTACGCCTAGCTCACTAAGTTACTAACCGGGTGTTGCGAGAAATTCGTCTTATAAATTATAAGTTTACAAGTGCAACTAACACTACAGATTAGATCAGATTGGTAATTGATGTATTTAATTAACATTAGTTATCGATATAGGTATTACGACAACCTAATGAGAACTAGGTGATATAAGGCATCATTAAACCATCTTAACAGTTGAGATATAAAGTGCAACGAAAACAAAGTAAACAATAAAACCACTAAACTAGTACATTACATTAAAACTGTAATAATACGTAAGAGAAAATCGCTTGTTTGAGACATTTGTTAGATGGTATTACTACATATAATACTTGACTATTGTTGTTTTGTTCGTTTTTCCAACCAGATGCACTTCTTCCAAGCCTGATCATCATCATCAAACAGCCTGTTTCTCGTCCACTGCTGAACATAGGCCTCTCTCAATATTCCCCAATTTTATATCGAGATTTATATCGAGAGGAAATTAGCCATTTCCTATCACGCTGGCCAGTGCGGGTAGATAG
>WYDF02080300.1:0-11170 GCA_009867245.2 Adranes taylori | reverse complement strand
TTAGTTTACCCTAAACACTATTGTGCTAATTGAATTTAATAGACGACTTAAAAGGTGACAGTCGAAACTAAAAGGTTGAACTTTGTTTTATGCAAGATATAACCAAACGTAGGACTTCCAGTATATAAAAGATTGGGTGGCGATCACGTCCACGAATTTTTTTGTTTTCAATTTCTACTTCAGGCCATCTGATATTATGACTAGCAAGTAGCTTTTTTTCTTGATTTAAGATTTCCTTATTTGGATGCTACCGTTGTAGTTAACTTACGGTGTCTAGTTTAGGTCTTCTTGAAGCATCGCGTCATGCTTTATTGGGTTGCTGCTAGTCTGTCTCATCTCCGTACTGTATAATTTGGCAAAATCTATATGTGAATCAATATCTTTAAATCAATCCCCTTCTTAGGACGCCGTCTCCCTACGAAGGATGGTGATCTAACTAGCTATGACGGTGCGCGATACTGCACCTCTAAAAATTTCTATTGATGTTCGTCCGAACCATTGACACACATTTTTGAGCCATGAGTTCTGCCGTCTTCCCACCGATCTTTTTCCTTTGATTTTCCCTCAATGAGAAGTCGAGATCTCGTAACGCTCTCCTCTCATGACATACACAATGTATTGAACGACGATATAAGTACATCTCAAAAGCGTTGATTCGACTCTCCATTGATTGATTGAATGTCCAGCTCTCGGAGCCTTAGAGAAAGACTGGGAAGATGTAACATCGCAGCATACGCATACTGAACTGCAGGTTCAGATCTCGATTGCTAAAGAGGGTTTTCATGGAAATGAAAGTCCGTCTACCCTGTTCGATCCTGTACAGGATTTCTTTTTTAGGATTGTTCATCTCCTTGATAAGAGCTCCAAGATATTTAACGCACGACATTTGTTCCACGGTCACGCTTTAATTCGAAGTGTTGCCTGTTTCGGTGTCTGAAAATACAATCATTTTGGGTTTCGCAACGTTCATGTTTAAACTGTACTGTCCGCTATGTTCTACTATCAGATTCGCCATGTTTTGGAGATGTGATAGGCTGTCGGCAAGCATGACCGTATCGTCAGCGAAACGTATGTTGTTAATGAGAGTGCCGTTGATCATTGCCTTTTTTCACATTTCCCAGTGCCTCTCGGAACACTGCCTCAGAATATATATTAAAGAGGAGGGATATATATTATATTAAACAGAATATATATCCCTGTCTGACACACCTCTCCGCACTTCTATTTTTTAGATGTAGCATTTTCCACTCTGACTTCTGCAGTTTGCTTCCAATATAGTTGCGTCATGATGCGCAGATCTCCCGCATCGACACCGGTGGATTTCAGAATTTCGACAAGCCTCTGATACGACACCAGACGAAAGCATTCCGATAATTAATACAGCAGGCGTATATGTCTACATTCATATCCCTGCAACGTTGTGTAAGAACTTTGAGAGAAAAAAGAGCCTCACGCGTGCCCACTTCGTTCCTAAAGCCAAACTGCGTGTCGCCAATTTGTTTTTCACATTTCGCGTATACACGTGTTTGGATGATTCGAAGAAATACCTTCAGGACATGAGACATCAGACGACATGCGGTTGTCGTCACATTGGGAAGCTTTCGTTTTCTTGGGTAGGCTGATAAATGTCGATTTTAGCCATTCAATTGCTATCTTCCTCGATTTGTTTATAGAATTGAACAAATCTGTAAGTAGTTTTGTGCCCCTGTCATCTCTGCATTGACGATGAGCTTTAAAGTTTCAGCTTGTGTAGGATCTGGTTCTATGGCTTTGTTGTTTTTTTTAAGCTTTATAGCCAATCTCACTTCTTCTTTCGTGACATCAGGACTAGACTCATTAGAATCGTCGTCAAGGAGAGGTCGACACCCATCAGAATTTTATTATTGGCATCTTTAAGAATACCTCGACATTGTTTGCGTTGTGTTTGTGAACTCTTTCATATTCTTATGAATGTTAAAGAGATCGTATTTACTTGCAACGTCTCCATTTCCTTATACTTTTCCGTTGACCAGCATTCCTTCGCATTTCGGCATTCTGCTCTAACCATCCTATTCAATATATTATATTGGTTATTGTCTCTGGCTTTGTGTTTCCTTCTCTCGTCCATAAGTTGTAGTACCTCATTCGTCATCCAATGTTGCCTTGTATAGGTGTGTATATAACCCACGTCGTTCATTTGCGTTTCTATAAGAGCACCTTTTATGACATTCTATCGAGGTTCGACATCATCGTTTGCATAGTTTTCGGTTGTTCTTAATCTTATTTCGAGATACTCGGTTGCTTGGGCTCGCATCACGGGATCACCGAGTTTTTGACATTAATTCTCTTAGATTTCTTTGGACATTGAACTCTAATGAACTGACGAAACTTAAGTTTATCACGACAGGGTTGTGATCGCTATTTATGTCGGCTGCAGGGTATGTTTTCGCTGTTCTTACAAGCCTCAAAAGATGAGTTTTTACGACGACGAAATCTATTTGATTTCTTACAATGTTACCCTCACAATCGCTGGGGGACTTCCAAGTGCATAGGCGTCGAGGATGTTGTTCGAAGAAAGTGTTAGCAGCGGAGAGGCAGTGTTCCGGTAACCTCGCCTTCAACACCTCTCGCAATTTTAGCATTAAAGTCGCCAAGAACAATTGTTATCTCACCTTTTTTGTTAGTTTCAAAGCGTCTTCCAAAATTTTAATCAATATCTGAAGTTTATTCCGTAATTAAAAATCTATATTTGACACGTTATTTTGTAGGTAAAATATTTATGCAAGGATCTGAAATTAGCATGGGCGTCTCTAAATGATCAATCGAAAAATCGCATGCAGCAATTGGAAACTTCACTCAAGATGCAACAATTTTTCTCCGAAGCAAATGAGGTCGAGTCATGGTTGAACGAGAGAAAAGATGTTTTGAATAGTAAAGATTTTGGACGTGATAAAGATGCTGCCACTAAATTGCTTACTAAACATAAGGTGAATGTTGTAATTAATAATAACATCTATCTATTGAAAACAAGTTACAATTGGCCGTTGGTCTGAGTCTTTCGCCAATTTGTAATTAATTAGTGACAAATTTTATTTTAGTTATTTTTTACTTTATGCGTCTATTTAATTATTTACGATTTAGATCCGTAACCACGGTCGGTCTTAGAGTTTTGGTGGCCCAGGGCGAAACAAATAGTAGCGGTAGTATCTTATAGCATTAAGATTATATTAAAACTGCAGATTTTTGTTTTCAAAAGCTGTTTCTTTACATTTATCAATATTAAGAACTAACGCAATAATACTATAGGTAAATTAAAATCTCATTATTATATTAATTACATTAACTTGAGTAAAAATCGAGCACTTCATTTCATCATATGATGCCACAGCATAGTCAACAATATACGTAATGCCACTGTAACAGTAGGTAGTAGGTGTTGCAAGTTATTTTCTAAAATAAATGCCCGGCGAGCTAACGCGCTGCTCTTCGCTGGAACAAGATTAATAAACATCTTTAATTCGTGGCACATACCTACACTATCCAGACGTCTTGCAGCACATTGTTCAAATCGCTGCAGGCACGCATGAGCCCAGCCATTATCAGCCATGCTTTTCATTAGGTCACATTTGTACATGAAATCAAAATAATGCGTATAAAGTTTAAGTTGGTCGAAACTTTGCTCATGCTAATTGTTGCTGGAAACACTATTTCTTGTGCAGCCATTTTTAGTTCTTTGGCTAACGCTTTTGCCTTATATTGTGCGGATTCAAAGCTAGTTTCTTTGTATGATTCCAAGAATGACTTGTTTTTTCCAAATATTTTATGGCAATATCAAGCTGCATATTCTTGCTCTGCATAAGTTTGCTGACCAGATAACTAGTGACATTGCGAATTTGTAGGACTTTATTTGTTTCGCCAAGGATCGGGCTTTGGCGTCATTAGTTGATTCAGATACTTCGACCAATGCATATCATAAACTGCACCTATCTGCAATCGAATTTTAAAATATTCCATCTTTGCTTCGATACTGCAAATTGTTCGTATATTTCTTGCAAAATGCCAAATAAAGTAATTGCCGTTATAAATGATTTTGGGATATCGCCTAGCAATAAGTTTAAGCTGTGACATCCGCATGGCACGGAAAAGGCGTTTGGATTGAAGTGAAATATACGCCTTTGTACACCTGCGTGAAAACGACGGTTGTCTGTTATAAATAATGGCCATAATGCGGGGGATCTTTAAAGTCAAACTTAGCACCAAATATTTCCTATTCTTTTTCAACCATTTTCTCGATTGTAGGTTCGAACTCAACTTTTTCAATTTCTTTTTCGATTTACTCATGCGACACCGTGGGCAGCGCTACTGATTCTACAGCTCCAGATGTTGATGGTTATTGTTACTATGATGCAGTGCTTCTTTCTCTTCTCCAATGTGATCCCCATTTGGGGTGGGCAATAGAATGTATGAAGTAATTACTACAAAATGCATACCTATTTATTTTCACAATAATATGTACATAAAATTTAATATAGAATAATTTTAAAATATTTTAAATAAATATGTAAGTGCCATTCTGCGAAGCAATCCATATGTAGGCCGACATAACAAATAGTACATTCCTTTCCTAACATTTGTTTTAAAACGAGCGCATTTCCTTTGTTTACCGTTTTCAGTTCTCTGTAGCAAATGTCCAACTAAGCTCTTACGAATTTGATCAGGAACTTTTTTAGCAGTTTTATGGTGATGTTTTATGGCAAGATGGTCTACCTGTTTTCTTCGGATTTGAGATTGTAGGCAATTGTTATATTTCCAGAAAACTACTAATAATTTGTATTTTTCATCAAAATGATAATCGTATGCTGGCTTTTATTTTCATTTCCATATCTATAGGACATTTATTCATCCGGTGTTTCTTGCAGGTGCCAGTTGCTCTTATTTTCATATTTATAAACTTTACTAATAAGGCAAATATGGTAAAAAATTATGAAAATAATAGCAGTGATTCTATGGAATAGGTATTTTCTTCGTCATATTCAATATTACTTGGTCCCATATGGTCCCAAACCGAAAGTTTCACGATCTTCGTTATATTTGTTATTTTTACCTTCATGCACTTCAATATAAATGATTTGGAACAACACATAGCCCGTTGTTTGAAACCAAACAATATAGGTTTTTCTTTTATGAACTGTTTCAAATAATAGTGTCCATAGTACCTTACAATCAATACTTAAATTTGGTGCAAAGTAACGAAATTTTTTATATTTTATGTTTAGTTTTTCTAATAGTGGCATTATTTTGTATAATTATCAGAAACTGTTCTGTTACTTAGCAAACTATTGTTGTTGAAATGTAAATTACCATTACTCTCCCTTCATATTTTGCCATCTTCTTTACCCCACTTTACCCAAAACTTATACCCATTTACCTCCTGTAACAAGATCTCCCCCGGGGGCGACTTATCCACTCCTAAAATCCTCTTCAAGTATTTCACTGCCATTCTTTTAATATCCTCTCTTTCCCTTACCCCCATACTTCTGCTCCATACATTAACATACTCTCCACACATATATTCAGAATTCTTATCCTCGTTTTCACCGAATCCCCAAATCTATTATTCCATACGTTCCCTAATCTTTCTGCTGCTACTCCCGCTTTCTTAACTATCATCTTTACATGTTCTCTTTCGCTTCCCGCACTAAATATTTCCACTTATTTACACTCTCAATTGCCGTCCCATTCAATCTAAACACATCCTTATTACATTCTCTCGCTCCTCTTTTACACATCATCACTTTTGTCTTATCCACATTCACCTCCATCCCTCTTTTCCTCATATATCTATTCACTCTCTCTATCACCTCTTTCATCTCTTCTCTGCTGCCCGCCATTCACACTATATCATCCGCATATCCTAGTGCTCATATTCTTTCATTCCCCACCAATACTCCCCCTGTATGTCCATTTCTTAACATCCCCTCCACATCCCAGATATATATATATATATATATATATATAATAGACTGGGCGGAAATCCTTGCCTAACCCCCTTTCCAACCTTAAACCATTCTGGCACGCCCTCTCCCACTCTCGCTCTCACCCTATTTCCCTCATACATCCTCTTTACATTTTCACACATTCTCTCTGTAATCCCCACTTCCTTCATCCTCCTCCATAACCTTCTTCCTCGCTCTCCTTTCCACCCTAATGATTTTCATTTTCACCTCCCCCTTCTCTCTCTTTTCCCCTACTAATTCCCTACACTTATCCGCCCAATTCCTCAACTTTACCTTATCCACCTTTGTACTCTTACCTTCTTCTCTACTCTCCTTTAAGTATCTCCATATTTCCTTCTCTTTTTTCAAGCCCATTATAATTTTCCTCTCTTCTTCCTCCTTTTCAACTCCGCCCCTACTTCCTTCCTCTTTCCACTTTTCCCTGTAACATATTCCTCCCAGTTCACCTCCCCCCTTTTTACTGTCCTTAAATTTTCCCTAACCCTTTTTAACTCCCATTTCTTCCCATATACTACACCTTCATCCCCCTTTCTTTTCCTCAGCCTACTTGTCTTCTTCCTTTTAACCAGACTTTCCTTAATCCTCTCTGTTAAGTCCCACATCTTCCTCACTTCATTCCATCCCACCTTCTCCAACCTTTCCTTGAACATCCCCTTTCCTTACTCACCATTCATACATTTCCCTCTCATATACTCATACTTCTCTCCATCTTCCTTATACTCCCGCATACCCATCATGTCGCCCCCTGTTCCCCACTTTACTTCCAACGGGAAGTGGTCTGATTCTATCCTCTCTCCTATTATCATATATTCTAACAATTTTTTGCCCCCACATTTACTGAGATGTAGTCTATAACTGACCCCCCCCCCCTGACCCCTGAATGTAATCTCTTCCCCCCAATCCGCTTCTACACATCCATTCATCATCACCATATTCTGTTCTTCCAACTATTCCATTAATATATTACCTTAACCATATATTACGACTCTCCCTCCCCACCTACGTTAGTTCCCTCCCACTCTCCCACCATCACGTTCCAATCTCCCATTATCACCATTCTGTCGTAATACTTCCTCCACTCTTCCATTCTGTCCCCCAACACTCATATATTCCTTCCGTTCTCTACTTATATACACCACCATCACGAGCCACTTCTCCCTTCCTATCACCACTTCTAATCCCTTAACCCCCTGTACCTCCCTCATCATCACCTCCTTTTTATCCCTTCCCTTATCCCCACTATTCCGTTCATTTTGGCCCCGTTCCGATAATAGATCGTTAGGTTAATGCATGTTCGGATAATCGGTGAATTAAATTTTAGTATACTAATAGGATTCGTTTTTTAATCACAAATTTTCTAATAAAATTCTTCCTTTTTTAGGCTCTAGAATTAGAATTAGATACATATTCCAATATAATTGGTGAAATGGGTAGAGTATCACGTTCTCTATCTTCCTCGGCAGAAAATCCAACTGCTTCGAAAGCTATCGGTGAACGACAATCGAGTTTGGAGCATTTGGTGAGATCATTGCGTCGGTCCGCAACTTCCAGGCAACATAAACTGATGGATTCGTTGTTTAGGCATGAATATGTCGCTGAAATCGAAGAACTTAAAGCATGGATTATAGATAAATATCAGCAAGCTAGTTCTGAAGATTATGGAAGTGATTACGAACATCTTTTGGTAAGATAGTTTATTATGATTTTAAACTCATTGCTTTTATCAACATTTTAGATAATACTATTCTAAGAAATTTTTGTAATCGATACTTGAAATATATAAACCTAAAAGTGCATAAATTTGTCATTGACATTGGAACAATAATTTACTTTGATATTAACTTTAATAAATAGACATATATATTATCGAATTACAACAATGTCGAATGCAATGGTAAAGTAATAAAGTCCAACAATTCTATTTTATATTACAAATGTGGCGGTCCTGACACTAACCAATAAAAAATCGTAATTATCTATGAATAAATTAATAGAAGTAATTCAGGAGTGCTTTAATTCATGAACACGAAATCTTGAAATGCTCAACTGCTCTACAGGAGGTGGCACACTTTTAGGTATTAATGAAAACATTTCATGTGAAGCCATTGACTTGTCAAGTATTATTTTAGCAGTTTCCTGCACTGATATTTGTGGGTTGAAATGTATATTTAAAAATTCTGTCTTATTTGCTTTGTAATTTATGATTCACCTAATGTCTCTCCTGATAATTTTACTATTTTTCTTGATGCACTTGAATTGTATAACATTAGTAATATTAATGGGAACGTTCTTATACTGGGTGACTTCAACATTCCGAACTTTACGACTCTCAAAGCATCTAATTTCAAGACAAATTTAATGTGTAATTTCATTTTGTATCTTAATTTAATGCAATTTAATTAGGTTATTAGATCTGATTATATCGAACGAGAGGTAATGCTTATATTTAATGATGACATTTATCATCTTCCTCTGTCCTTTCACTTTGAGACAAATTTTCTAAAGAAGAATAAATTCCCAACTAATAAGACTTTTATAAGGCGGCTAATTTTGTTTCATTGTATCATGAGTTGTTAAATATTGACGCATTTTTTGAAATCTTATTCTCATGTTAATTAACGTAATGTGCTCTAAATTTTACTCTAAAGTTATATAAAATTTTAGTCAGGAATCAGATATCTGAAGCTTATGATAACTATTGAAATATATTCAATTAATAATTAAATTTGATCCAAAATTATTTTGGAGCTTTATACAAACCAAAAAGGGTGGGACACACATACCTGAGCTAATGTCAAATGGTGAAGAGCTTCTAGATTCTTCTCAACTAATCGTCGATGAATTCGCATCTTATTTTGAAAGGATGTATGTACCTAAAACTCCCAATATTTTCATACCGCCTTGTTTGAGCGATTCCTCAACTTGTGTGAATATATTTGGGGTGTGTGAGTCTGAAGTGTTCAGGCCAATAAAAAGATTAAAATCTTCAGAAACTGCAGGATATGATCAGCTTCAAAGCTATGTAGTTAAAGACTGTGCAAATGTTTTTTCAACAATTTTTAGCTGTGCTCTGTCAACGGGTTCATTTCCGAATATTTTAAAAGTATCAAAAATAAGTCCTATTCACAAGTCAGAAGACACTAGTAGAATAGAGAATTATCGGCATGTGTATATTTAAAATAATTTTGCAAAAGTCTTTGAGATTTTGATGATGTTATGATAGGTTGTATCCGGTGATTGTATCCAGTTATCACTTTATCAACACTGTTTTATAAGTGGTCAATGGCCTGTTAGATTTTTACATGTATCTCACAGTTTCTCTCAGAACCTTGGGCAAGAATATACAGAAGCTTCAGTTGTATTTTCAACAAAGTTCAACATATTTGCGGCTCTTGATCTGTCCCTGGCAAAGCCGTTTTGATGATGTGTGCTACCTTGCTCAAGATGTCCATATATAAACCTCAATATTATCATTTCAAATACTTTTGAGAAGTTAGATAAAATTGATATTGGTCTATAGTTTTCAATGAGAGACTTCTCGCCATTTATAAATATGTAACTCGCAACATTTTCCAGCAATTCGGATAAGTACAGGTTTTTAATATTAAGTTAAATATTATATATAAAGGATAAGATAACACGGGTGCACAATCTTTCAGAATAAACCCAGGAATACCATCAGGTCCACATTCATAGATCCTTTGAACTCCTTCATCTCATTCAAGATGTTCTTCTGTTAGGTTGGTTAATATTAGCTTATTGGAGTGCATAGTAGTTTTATTTCTTTGATAACTTGTATCGTCAGCACTATCACTTGTAAATACTGACTCAAAGAATGACGCAAAACCATGTACTATATCATCTGTTTACTCCAATGTAACATTTCCCCTTTTCATGTTTCCGGGTATCCGTGATTTTTTCTTTATAGATTTTATGTAGCTCAAGAATTTATTAGGATCATCCTAAATTTCATGCTCTATTTCATTCATGTAAGATTTGTATGAAGAATCTAGATACTTTTTAAGGTTCGTTCTAATAATTTTGAGTTCCTTTTTAAAACGTGCTAATTTGGTTTTCTTGTACAGCACGTGGTAGTGCTTTTTACTCTTAATTCATTCATATTTTTATCAAACCAAAGTGGATATTTGGTTTGGAATTTCTTTTTTTATTTTAGGTACACAAGCGTCAAAATAATTAAAGATAATTTCATACAATTTATCACATGCAGTATTAACATCATTGACCTCTTCCAGGCATGACCAATTTATTTTCGTAACTTTTTTATATAATGTATTTAGATCTGCTTGCCTGAAGTTATAGGAAAGATCATTGAACCCTTTGAGTGTTCTGCTATTACTTCCATTAACACAGACATCAAAAGCTAGAGCTAGATGATAAGCGTCCTCTTTCATGAGTATATCTGATTCCTCATCAAGATTTACAACAAACTCTGATGAGCACAATAACAAATCTAATATTTTGTTTTTAAACTTTCGTTTCCCGTTCAGAGCTACTATCAGAGCTGAATTCCAGAATATTAAAGTCACCTAAATGCAGCTCTAATAAAGGACTCTAATAATTTTCAATTATTGTTTAAATGAGCATGCTCTGGCTCGATTTAATTCTATCAAGGACCTGCGAATTATCTTTGATGAAAGGCTTTCTTTTAATGAACATGTAAATTATGTCATATCGTCGGCATATAGAATCTCAGGGTTTATAATTCGTAATTGTAAAACATTTGATATCACTTTCCTGGAACTGTTATACTTCTCGCTGGTTAGAAGTCGTCTGGATGGTAGTACTGTTTGGAACCGTTACTATAATACAAATAACAATGGGAGTGCATACAGAGGAAGTTCTTGAAATATTTATATTTTAAAAAGTTTTCATTGTACCTTCCTCGCAAGTTTGATCATAATGTACGTGATGAGTTTCAGATTCCAACTTTACCCGTAGATTGACTTTGCCATAATTATGGTTTATAAAATAATAAAATTAACTGTCGGGATATACTTTCATTAATTAATATGAGTTCCGCGTCCCAATTCTAGAACTGATTCTACTTTTTACATCCTCCTCCTCTTTCCATTATCTTCCAAAGGATGTAGTGACACCATTTATATTTGATTCAGCAGTTGATTCCATGCTTGCCTATCTTGTGCAATCCTTTC
>WYDF02080278.1:0-11170 GCA_009867245.2 Adranes taylori | reverse complement strand
ATATGTATGTATATATTTCATTAGGCCATTAAACAAATTGATGTTCCTGCGAATTTTCAGGGAGCTGAACGAATTACGAAAGCCATCATCAGATAATCCAGAGATCTTGCGTTTCTTCAAATATATGAAAGCAGCCAAAGATGGCCAAGATGGAGAAGAATGTCTAGCACATATAGGCTGTCCATCTCTTTCAGCCGAACAACCTAGTCCAGCTATGCTCACTACTTTTAATGATATTAATAAATTAGTCCAGGCTCGGCGCTTGTAAACTATTAAATATGTAGGGTAGGAGAAGGGTGCTTTATTATAGCGTTTTCAGATAGGTTCCATTTGTTTTTAAAGAGTTGAAATTATCTACTTTTGGGTCAATTAGCATAGACGGATGCGTTAAGGAAACAGGAATGTTTCATCTGGAATTTTCCTAGATAGATCTTGTTTGGTTACAAAATAGGTTTTTTAAATCGATCATAAATGGATCCAAAGTTCTAGTTTAGTCAAGAATTGAAATTATATTTTTTTGTCTAGCATTCTATATAGAAGTAATTAGGTTTGACGTACTTAAGCAAAACATGTAAATGTTTAACTTAATTGATTAACATAGAAGAAATATTTATTACATTTTCTAAATATATCAATTGGTTGTTACATCACTTAGGCACATCGTCAAGAATTGCTCGTAAAATATTTTGTATATATTAATTATAAACTTATGATTGCCCTAGTATTAAATGAAAATGGTTTATTTTAATATTAAAATTATCTTAAAAAGTACAAATAATTTAAAAGAATTACTCTTGCTGTCACTTGGTTTTCTGTCCATGACAATGTAGAGAGGTGGATTTTTTCTTATTATATTATTATTCTTATTATATTATCATAATCATATTATTATATTATTTGATTCAGAAATTAATATGTTTGAGATTTTCAAACTAGTCAAATATATATCCGTATAATTTAACGTATATCTGAACTACAAACATCTGTAAGTGCTTAGCTTTATTCGTATTTTAAGAAATTCTCTCGTAAAAGATCAATTCTTAGTGGACGGGGGCCTTGCGTCTACTTGACATGCGCTAAATCGCGCCTACATACAGCATTTCAATGGAGCGGCTATCACCGGTCTTTCCGATGCTGTCATGAAATTTGTAATTGTCCCTTTCTGTTTCTCGTCTCTTATCTAGAAAGCACATATGTTAATTAGTCACGTTAATAATTGTGGCAACAAATTAGTAACTGATGGCAGCTACACATGTTTACCTAATATTTCTATTTATGTAACAATTAACACAATGTACTGGCAGCTATACACTTATAAATATTTATTCAATTTTGTAAAGTTTAACGTAACAACTAAGCGTATAGTCGTTTTTATAACACTGTTGTTTATAAACAGAATATTTATAACTAATAAAGAAAACTGCTGAACTAATTAAACGATTCCAAGAATGTAACTATCTGAATTATTTACAAAGAATTATTCATTAGGCTAAGTGCAGAAAACATTATTTTAATACTAGGAGTGACAATGCTAGACATTCTTCACAGAAAAAATATATTTTAGTGGAATAAAAATTGGCTTATGTTTTGACCAGATATATTACGTAACACAAGAGGTGTTCTGGTTTAAATTTAATATAAATAGAATTGCACATTTCATGTTTAAATTAAAACATATAGTTAAAATCTGTTTACTTATTTTCTCAAACACAGATTAAAAACTCGTTACATCAAATAATAATTAGGAATTTATGGTATCAAATAATTTTCAACTAAAAATTATAAACATATGGAAATACCTATTTAGAACATAGTACATTTGTAGACTTATTGAAATATTTTTATTTTTGTACGAAATTATTTATTTAAATTATTTTTTCTATTTATTTTAGTTTAGGTTTTTTTATTAAAAATCTTTATCTTGTCTAATCATTCAGAATAAAAAACACATAAGTTCAGAAAAAATGTTAAAAATTTAATGCTTTTAATTTAAAGATTTTAATATATTTTATTTATTTTTAAGCTGTATTATTTTAGTATCTCCCTTCTTATTCTTTTAGTGAAATAGAAAGATTTTTAATAATCTAATTATTTATTTTGTAAGAACATATGAAGCGCAAAAGACACAAATTCCAAATGTTATAGTTGGCGCAATTATGCCAATTGTGTACCAAGCTTTGTCGTCCTCTTAATTATTTATTTAATAATTTAATTAATATTCCTATTATTGTCTAATAAATTAATAGATTCAATTAATTTAAATACTAAATAAATATGATGCGCAAAATAGGTCCTTGAGTTTTGAGTTTTCGAATAAAATGTATATGAAAATTACGGTATATAATTCTGGACCATAAAAGTTTTTAATTTTTAATTATGATGTTTGAAGTAGTCGTCCACCAGAATAATATTTTAAAATAAAAAATACTTTATTGGAATATTTTCGGAAATTTTAGCTTAAGGTTTTCTTTTGCTTACTACAGAATGTACAAATATCAATCGATGAAAAATTGGGAGAACAAATTTAAAAATCTACGGCAATTGTGGCACCTTGGAAGATGCTAGAATAAATGACTGAACTGAATTTAACAAGAAATTGAACTTGCATAATTAATTAATAGTGTTAACTTCAAGTTAGAGCTGCTTTAAGTTACCAATATGCCCTTAACTATTCGAATATTTAATTTAATAAAAATTAATTAAATATAATTAATTAAATTGTTTTTCTAGCACTGCGTAATGTACTAAGATAGACTGCAATAACTACTGAAATTAAAATTAGGTAAAATGAGACGCGTGGTACTTAATAATAACACTAAACTTAACTCGTTCATTTCCTACAAATCTAGTAATATATGTACAAAATGAATAAAAACAAAATAAAACAAATGTATGAAGAGTTTAAACAATTAAGCTCGCGTGGTAATATAAATTTAAAAAAATGTTTACTTTCAAAGAAAATTATACATAATAATAATAAGTTAATTGAAATTCAAATAAATATGCTACTAAATCATGTCTAGATGTTTTGTCAATTATTATATATTATAATACAGCTAGGAGTGAGCATTTGAAAATAATATGTTATATTTTAATTAACGTCTATCTGTCTGACTGTTTCTTGTTAAATCATCAATTGAAATTTATACACGTAAATAAATCATAATACTTACTTTTGTGTTGTTTATCCTTTCGATTTATAATACTATGTTATGACTTTGACTTTTAATTTTTAATTCATTTACTTCAATTTAAAAATAATATAAATAATATATTTTAATAAAATTAATATTAAAAAATTCTCCAGGAATTTTCTCTTGTATATCCGTGGGTTTCAGTCGACTTTTTAGTAATGTCAGTCAAAATTAAACCTCAAGTAATAATTGAATTATTACGAATTTATTGGTACCAATTATTTTCAAGTATAAGTTATAAACAAATGGCAATACTTCAGTCTATCATAAAACATATTACTTTTTTTGGCCAGTTTAACTATTTTAGTTTTTGTATTAAATTATTTATTTAATTATTAAATTATTTATTCCCATTTATTTATTTTAGTTTAGGTTTTTTTATTAAAAATCTTTATCTTGTCTAATCATTCAAAATAAAAAAAAACGCATATGTTCAGAAAAAATGGTTACAAATTTAATGCTATTTATTTAAAGATTTTAATATATATATTTTTTATTTTTAAGCTGCATTATTTTAATATCTCCCTTATTACTCTTTTAGTGAAATATAAAGTTTTGTAATAATCTAATTATATATTTTAAGAACGTCTGAAGCGTAGAAGACACAAATTCCAAATGTTATAATTCGGCGCAATTCAGCCATTTTTTTCCCAAGCTTTGTCGTTCTATAAATTGTTTATTTAATAAAGAAATTTAATTAATATATTTATTATTGTCTAATAAATTAATCGATTCGATTAATTGAATCGATTCGATTAATTTAAATACTAAATAAATATGATGCGCAAAATAGGTCCTTGAGTTTCGAGTTTTGGAACGAAATATATATGAAAATTACAATATATAATTGTGGACCATAAAAGTTTTTAATTTTCAATTATGATGTTTGAAGTAGTCGCCCACTACAACAATATTTTAGAATAAAAAATACTTTATTGAAATATTTTTGGAACTTTTAGCTTAAGGTTTTCTTTTGCTTACTACAAAATGTACCAATATCAGTCGATGAACAAATGGGAGAATAAATTAAAAAATCTACCGCAATTCTGGCCGCTTCGAAGAATGTTAGAATAAATAACTGAATTGAATTGAAAAGAAATTGAACTTGCATAATTAATTAATAGTTTTAACTTGAAGTTAGAGCTGATTTAAGTTACCACTATGCCCTTAATTATTCGAATACTTAATTTAATAAACATGAATTAAATAGAAATTAATTAAATTTATTTCTAGCACTACGTAATCTACTAAGAAATACTGCAGTAACAACTGGAGATTAAAATTTGGTAAAATATGAGGCGTGGTACTTAATAATAACACTAAACATAACTAGTTCATTTCCTACAAATCTAGTAACATATATACAAAATGAATAAAGACAAAATAAAACAAATGTATGAAGAGTTTAAACAATTAAGCTCACGTGGTAATATAAATTTAAAAAAATTTTACTTTCAAAACCTTTTCAAAGAAAATTATACATAATAAAAAGTTGAAATGCAAATAATTATGCTACTAAATCATGTCTAGATGTTTTGTTAATTTTTATATATAATAATTCAGCTAGGACTGAGAATTTGAAAACAATATGTTCTATTTTAATAAACGTCTATCTGTCTGGCTATTCATTGCTATATCATCAATTGCAATATATACACGTAAATAAATCATAATACTTACTTTTGTTTTATTTATCCTATCGACTTATAATACAATGTCATGACTGTGACTTTTAATTTTTAATTCATTTACATCCATTTAAAAATAATAAATAATATATTTTAATAAAATTAATATTAAAAAATTCTCCAGGAATTTTCTCCTGTTTATTCTTGGGTGATAGTCGACTTTTTAGTAATATCAGTCAACATTAAGCCTCAAGTAATAATTGAATTATTACGAATTCATTGGTAACAAATTATTTTGAACAAGAAGTTATAAAAAAATGGAAATACTTCAGTCAAGTTTAAAACATATTAATTTTGTAGACTAATTTAAATATTTCTGTCTTTGTATGAAATTATTTATTTAAATTTTTTATTCCCATTTATTTATTTTAGTTTAGGTTTTTTTTCTATTAAACATCTTTATCATGTCTAATCATTCAAAATGACAAATAAATTCAGAAAAAAATTTAATATCTCTCAGAAAAAAATTTAATATCTTTAATATCTCTCTTCTTATTGTTTTTGTGAAATAGAAAGTTATGGAATTTTTGGAATCATCTGATTATTTGTTGTAAGAACGTATTAAGAGCATAAGACACAAATTGAGAATGTTATAATTGGGCGCAATTAAGTTAATTGAAATAAATAAGTATGATCTAGAAATATAATACTGTCTATATTCCGTGATAAAAATAAATAAATAGATCTACGTATCTCAAGTTGGGAACCTTCTAGTCATAAAGATTTCATCCGTCTGTCTGTATTAATACGTAAAACTTAAAACGCGTCATAAACTAAGTAAACAATATTCAGATGTTTTGTTGTTACATATTTTAAATAAAATGATTATTTCTTAGACATTTAATAAATAATACAATAGGAATATTATACTTAGGATATGTCACATATAAGTAGCAGGTGTAGCTTAAAAAGAATTTAAAGTAATGAAATACTTATTCCTTCCGAATTAAGAACACAAACTATTGTGTTCTTAATGTAATAAAAGACAGAAAGGTATGGCCAATAAATAAGACAGAGAGAAGTGTACGCTCTGTGCGTCGCCTGTTTATAATAATAGTTATATAGCGTAATGTATGTTAGTTCCGTGTGCTTGTGCGAGAATGAGAATTATATATGGGTCGCATGAATATTAAAGAGGCAGAATGTAAATATCTCCGTACGATTAGACATAATATGAATGTTTAATATTGGACTAGAGTAGGAGATGCTAGTATCTGCGTTGTAGTAGGGTCCACTGTTCCACACAAGTTGTGTGTGCATGGTCCTCTATAATAGAGCGATTTCTAGGCTTTTAAAAAGAGAGTATCGGCCCTCCAGAGTCCGACAACCGCAGCCAGCAGCCGAGCCAGTGGTCACCGTTTTATATATTTGGTAAGAGCAATTTTGAAATATAATTTTGGAAAAATAATTATTTCGAAAATATCATTTTGAAAATATTTTTTATACCGCTTATTGCTTTATCATATACCGTTCATTATTATTAATTGTATGTATTTTGAATGATTTGTATTTTCGTTTAATATTCCTTTAACATAGCTCCTACTTACGAAGCGTACGTGTTATCGACTTATGTAAACAAGAGTCGGTATTAGGTGCTCAGGTGTCAGTGGTGTCTATATGAACAAGAACGCTATTGGGGCTGATAGTATTTCCGTCGTTTTGAATAAACCCTCTAAAGTGCAACTAGCGCTAGCCTATGTAAACAGAGGGCTGGATTTAGTTGCATCGGTTTCAACGATATCTATGTAAACAAGGATATTGTTGTAACTAATAGTATTTCCTTTTCCGTTACATTCACTAGTATGCACCCAAATGCTGGCCTGTGTAAACTAGGGCTAGTTTTGAGTGTTGTGATAGTGATTGTGCATATGTAAACAAGGACGCTATTACAACCTATAGTGATTACCTTGTTTGTTACCTACACTAACGTGAGTCAAACGCAAATCTATGTAAACAAGGATTAGATGTTGATGCTCTGACAACAGTGACACCTATGTAAGCAAGGGCGCTACTGTAGCTAGTAGTGATCCATTAGCTACAGTATACCCAACTCTGGCTTCTATACGAGGTTAATTTCGCTGACTCGTTTGACATTAACACCTGTGTAAACAAGGGTGTTATTGTGACTAGTAGCAACCTCCGAGTATACCTGTCCTGTTAGATTTCCATACAAAGCATTGAGATTTATTCACCCTTCTGTAATTTCATTTGTATATACCTACCTTACTAACTGTGGGTAGAAGATACCGAATGTTCCTACCCTACCTGTGACCTGCTATATTGGTGTATGATCCATAACCTGCTATGAATAGAAGATACCGATTGTTCCTACCTGTTACTCATTATTGTGTATATGTTGGTACATGATTTATAACCCGCTGTGAATGGTAGACGAATATTTCTACCCTACCCGGGATTCATACCGTATATTGAGAAATATACGTCATTCCGTGATAGTATATGTAGCTTCGGCTTTATTGTTTGTTTGTGTATGATTTATTGATTGGTTGCATCCCGTAGTTACATGCCTCGCGCCTTTTCGCCGTTTCGTTATTTTGTCGTCGCATTTTTGTAGTATTAGACAAGCACCGCTCAATTCATTTGCACCGCTTTTTCATTATTAATACTACGTTTGCACCACCGTAACAAAACCATTTGGCTTTATTGATTTATTTACTATGTATTTTGATTACCGCCACAAAGGCTGAAATTATTTAAGGTTTTTGTTTCGATTAATGATATTTTTATTTGTAGAATCATACTTTTCTTTTCTTTGTTTATAATTAGAAGAACAATATATGATATTGTTAAACCCTTAATGCTGTTTCATTTATTAGTCGATAAATTTATTACAGCCTCCCCGCAAGAACAACAACACCTGGTTTACTTACATACTGAGTTTAACTAAGCCCCTAGTAAGACACTGAGGACCGAAGGAGCATCACCATCAGTTCTAGAGTGTGGTCTCACGTTAAACTGACCTGGCGCTCGAGAAACCTATTTCCGAAGAACATTTCGATTCCGTAACTATTGTTGCTGTTTGCGCTGACACACCACACTGACACACCACCAATAGGGTGGGGGTGCGTTACAATATACAAAAACAAGTTTAAAATATTATAGTGAAATTACTTGAGAATCTAGAGTTTTGGAATACAGTGTATATGAAAATTAGGGTACATAATTCTGGACCAACTTATACAAAGGTTTTTAATTTATAATTATATTGTTAGAAGTAGTCAGTAACCCACCATAATAATATTATAAAATAAAATAAACTTTATTGAAAAATTTTTGAAACTGGTAACTTCAGATACTTTTTATTGGTTTACTTTAAAATGTACTAGTATCAGTAGACTTTTTAGTGTATATATTTTTTGCACCCTCCTAACATTTTTATACACTTGAAATGTTTTTAATGTGGCTTTGCACTCTTTATAGTTGCACACATTTGAAAAACACGCAGATTTGACTATTATTATAAGCAATGAAGCTCATTTCCATTTAAGTGGGTCAGCCAATAAAGAAACTTACCAATATTGGGCTTTAGATAATCTCCGTGGATTTCAACACAGATCATTACACAGTCCAAAAATAACGTTGTGGTGTGATATTGGCAAAAGTGGGAGGGGTTGTTGAATTTTAGTCACGGATTCTCTACTTTCAACAAACTTATCTTAAGAAACTATGCGGTGCTTTCGTGTCCACAGCAGCATGGTGGATACTAAATGGCATCGTTTGGAGAATCGATAAGCACTTACGACAGACCCCTACTAGCCGAGTACTATCCATTCCAAAAACGTTCATTTCTCGTGAACCACGAAGTACTAAACGGTCTTTTTAACACAGTTTGTAATATTTTATGTCACTTTATGAAATAAAATTTGAAAAATAGGAGAGGGCTTTGAATAGAATCTTCCAATTTCTGTATTGTTAGTGTATCAGTTGATTCCTATGTCTGTAGATCGCTTCTTGGCGCACTGCTTTACTGAAATTTGTGTTTATTAGTTTCGAAATAATATCGGTCTACCTAGTTGGGGATCGGCCCCGTTTACTTTTCCCTTCCGGTTTTCTTTGAACAACAAGTTTTTCCATGCTGTTATGTCGAAAAATTTGTCACAGAAATTTCAAGATTGGTCCATATGTCATCGATAAATATCTTCGTATGGGTTTGACCTCAATTAAGATAGAAACAATTGTTCTTCTATCCGTCCAGGGAACTTGCAGCATCCTGCGTTCAACCCACATTTCAAACGCATATTTCTCCTGTCACTGGAACGGATTAACTATGTGTCTGAAGCGTACACATAAACCTGAAAAAACTAGGACGTTTACAATGCTTGCCTTGGTTTCCCTAGTGATATTTTGATGTTTCCAAATTTTTGTTAGTTTTATCATGGCCGAGCGGGCAAATTCAATTTGCCGTCTTACTTCCACTTCGAAATTATGGAGCATAGAGCCCAAATGCACAATTTTTTCGACGACTTCAAAGTTCCCTATTTTTGTAGGCTCCAATTTTCATTATATCAGACTACTATCATAACATGTGTCTTGTTGGAATTTCCTTTAAACCCGTAGGCCCGGATTACAAACTGCCGTTTTTGGAGAAACAATAAAAGCTCTTCCGTGGTGTTAGCTATCAGAAGAGCATCATCCGCAAATCGAAGGTTTGAAAAGCGCTTTCCAGCACTCTTCACTCCTCCGTTTCAGTTCTCTAAAGTGCACCACATCATTATTTTGCTGTAGCTGTTGTAAAGTAAAGGTGAAAGTACGCATGCTTGAAGAACTCCTTTCCTAATCCAACATGTTTTGGATATAGCATTATAGCATGCGATATAATATTATAGCATGGATATAGCATGCGATTTTACCGAGCTCTTGCTAATTCTCATTCAGGCTTTTGACAAGAATGATAAGATGACATGGTTCTCAAAATTCTGATAAATTGGTTCATAGCCTGGGCTAACAAACATTATCAAATACTTTCTCGTAATCTACAAAGCACAGGCACATCAGTACCGAGTATTTCCAGGCATTTTCTGTAAGCTGCCTCGCATTAAAAATTTGTTCTCAAGTACCCCGTTTTTTCACAAGCCCGATTTTTTCTGGGCTACTTCATGTAGCAGGAAGGCTTCTAGTCTCGATTGAAAAATGTACAACAAATTCTTGTAGAAATGTGACATCATGGCTATCAGACGATAGTTTTCGTAGACTGTTTCTGACTCTTCCTAATTTAGGGGAAGCAATACTCGTTGGCCAGTGTTCTGGCCATAAGCCTGTTTTCCAAATTTGGTGACACATTGTGTGGAAGATTTCTTGCTCCCTTTTCTTGCTACCTTCTCCTAATTTGTCAATTGCACCTCATCCTCATCTTACAATATATCCGGTTCTGCCTCATAATTCCTCAGGTGTCTACAAATAGCATTCTATAATAAGCCAGGCTAAAGTTAAATCTATAATCATCCAGGCGCCAACCAAAAAGTTTCAAGTCCAGATACAATAAATAAAAATACACTAAAAATCTTGTACTAAACGTCACTAAATCATTAAGCAGCACCATAAATAGTTCATTAAGTTTTCAGTATTTTCCAAAAGCATACAGCATAGAGATTGCCACAGTAATCTTTCCACACCAATGCAATTTGGTCTAGTTCTGTTTTCTAACAATAACGATGACCTTTAGTTGCACAATCGGGGGGTTTAAATTCCTGAGTGATAGAAAGTATCTTGTTGAACAGGTCTTTGGAGTTACTGGTATCAGATAAAATCTGAATTTCTCTACAACCAATCATTAGATATTTATTTTCGTCTCTGTTCGTAGCACTGTGTAACTCCAGATTTAGCGACTGGTACAGTTCCAGATCTATTCTGTTGTCAAGACCCCAGGACTTGCTGTTCCTTTCCTCCCGAATGAGAGCGAATGTTTCTGTTGATAAACAGGGCTGTCTAATAGTATCTTGGTCTTTTCGAGGTGTCTCTTCTAAATTTGTGGCTAGACACTTTTTCATAACTTGCCATAATGCTTCAATATTTTTGATTTGAAGTTCTTCGAGCTGAGTTCTTCGATTCAATTTTGCAAATTTCTTAATAGGCTCGTAATAGGCTCGAATGACTGAGACACGGCAGTCAAACTAAATTGAAATAGTTACACACTCATGCCTGACGAGACCGCGAAACGGCGCAACAAGATCTTGTCGTACGATAGTAACATTTTTTTCAATTTTGCAATTAAAAATTACGTTCACACAAATCAGAATAATGTGATTTATTCGGTGCGAACATATATAG
>WYDF02080267.1:0-11170 GCA_009867245.2 Adranes taylori | reverse complement strand
TATGTGTGTGTGTGTGTGTGTGTGTGTGTATAGTCAATAAATGGAAAAAAGGTGATGACTTAATCAACAAACAGGTCGGGTACGACCTATCAAAATTCTTGAAATTAATTGAGATTCATTTATTATAAATTGGAGAGGGTGTCTCTGGTTTCCTTTCTGCCTTATTGTTATAAGGGTTATTCGTGACACTTCTGATCTGGTGATTTATTTGCTCAAATAAAATTTTCTGGTAATAAAATAAAAAAGGATTTAAAGTGATAGCATTATTCGATTGTTCGGTTACCTCTTTATCCACCTCTCATTATTTTATTTCATTTAGTTTCTGCGTTTGACCTTGTCAAATTGGTTACTAACTATCTGATATTTGAAATGTATTTTGACATACTAATATTTCTTCAATATTTTCTTTGAAATTTCAATTCGTAAATGACAATAATCCAGTTAATGTATAACAGGATTAACTTTTGTAAAGGTATTTCGATTTAAGCAAATCAATAATTTAAATGTCCAAATTATTATGAATTTCAAAAATGTTTCATTAAATTATCCATAAAGGCTATCACTCTCTTTAGCCTATTTCCGTAAAGAACGTCTACAGAACGTTTTTGTACGGCATCAATCATGGTGTACACAAATTGTAAAATAAAAAACTAAAATTTTCTAAACCATCTTAGTAGCTTTTGCTACTAAAATATTAATAATGTATATAGTAAATTATTACATTTTATAATCAAATTTTTTTTCAAAAACGAAAATGTTAAGACATTAATTTTGTCACACTAGCATTAGAGACATTCTGAAGGTATTATTTATTTGCTTTAATCAATTTATTCTTATTAACTTAGCTATTTATTCAGTTCTTCTGAAGAAGGGGTAACTGTTTCCCCGAAACGTGTCAAGTTTAAACATTCAATCTTCGTAGCTGTGTAAACAGTCATCATTCACCGGCTGGAGGATTTGGTTTGTTAAAAATATTAAATATGTGGAGTTTTTGGAACACTTAATTTTAATTCATTGAAATGAGGACTCCAACACTGAAACATGCAAAATTCAATTAGCAATTTAAGATATTAAAGTAGATTTTTTGAAATCTGGAAATTTTCTCCGATAATCTTTGACAGTCAAGACCAAATATTGTTTCTGATCTTCAGTACTGGTGTGAAAGCGATTATATTCTTCCATAAAAGTGAATCCTCTTTCTGCTATGTCATTCTCGACTTTCATTGAATGCACAAAATTCTTACACTTATAGTAATTCGCATCGTCCTTCCAAGTTCTGACATCTTTCTTCAAGAAATCAGGCGAAACGCCGAGGGTGTCAAAAAAGTTAATTGTACTCGATGTTACAAAATCTCTAAGTTTTTCAACCAAATGGCATCAAGCTCTTCAGATAGGTATCAAACTGTCCTAATATTTTTCTTAAAGCAGCTTCTGCAAGAGAATGATTTATCTCTTCGTATGCCACTAAGTCCTGCAAAAGCTATAAATCATTCTCTAGCGCAGACCATGCACATGGAGCTTGAAACCAGTACTTTGCGTAAATCCGAGCAGTAAAATTACAAACATCTTTAATGCCTTTTAATTCTCGTTTTGTCAATTTTAGTTGTTCTCAAAATAAAAACATTTTTAAAGCATAGATTGCTTTAGCTATCCATCTTGCTCGGTGTAGTCCGGCAGGTGCTATAAATGTTACAACCTTATCAGGTGCTCCTCCTAAAAATATAATAATGAGTTAAATTGTTTTAACTAGTTAGTAGCAAAAGAAATAATTTGTGTGGCTACATCATCAACAAACGTCAATTTCTCAGGGTCAGAATCAAAAGTCTTAAAGTTTTCTTGTTTAATTTAAGGCCAACGTTTCTGAAATCTTTTTAAGATCTGTATTTCAGGCCCACTTGAGAAATCTTTTTAAGATCTGTATTTCAGGCCCACTTGTAACACCAATTGATTAAACCACAACTGCTTCAAGCATAATTTCCAAAATGCTATGTCTGCATGAAATCCATAGTAAATTTTTGTCTAATTTCTGCTCCAATAATGTGCAAGGAACATTAATTCTACCTGTCTTTGACGCAACGGTATCAAAAATCATAGATTAAATTTTATTGCACAAACCTCATGATAATAATGTTTCGAAAACAGCAACGCCTACTCTGTTCCATTTGATATTTTTGGAACACTTAAAAGCTGATTACTCCGCAAATTTTTATCGTCGCTAGATTCGTTGACGCCAAATAGACGAAGAATTAATGTTGTCATTTTCAACATCACAACTTGCGCTCTTGAGAGTAGATGCAAACACGACAGCCATTTTCGATCCTGGTATTGGAGAACCCGGCCGATTAAAGGCTTCATAATTGTCCGAAGAGGAGGACGAAGACGAGTAAATTAACTCACACTTTTCAGTGATACGTTTTATTTCTTCCAATTCTCGTCTTTTTCTGCGTTCTCTGAGACTTCTTAGATTTTATCTTTTCAAGCTTTCAGTTTATACCGCCTATCTGCTTTGGGCGTCCTTTTTCTCTCTGGGCAAGCAGAAAAAGTCTCCTCCGATAATAATCATTTCTAGTGCGTTGGCGTGAGCAGTATCAAAAAGGCATTCCAAACTTTTCTCAAAATTTTCTTCCTTATTTTTTATCATAAGCAACGGTTTGGTTATATTTTTCTATCAATTTTGCCACTCATTAAAATATTTGAGTATTTTCGCAATAACATGTTTCTTTAGTCTGGTTGGAATACTTGTCTTTTCCCATATTTTCCAAATATCGACAATACTACAAGTCGCAGTTTCATTATTGTTTTTCTTCTCTATAGTTTCATAATAATAAAAACATGCCCATTACCTGTAATTTAGATTGAGACTGTAATTTAGATTGAGTTAAAGTCTCTGTAGGCTGTCCAATTAGCTACGTCCGTTCAGTGTGCGAGTCCTTTCCTCACAGACTTGATCGAATTATCTAAGCATGATGTAATGTTCACGGTACCCATGATATTATTACAAGACCGTCTTTCAGTTATGATTGCATACGTTCGGGTTGTCGGCTTTGCATATACATATACATAACTTCATTACATACACATTTTTACATACACATAACCACATATAACACATTAACCTCATATATTGACATAAGTGATATTTTTGAAAAAAGTGTTAGCACAGATATAGTTGTATTTATTGAATATAGTTATAGCATTTAATCATTGTGATTTTAAGTCCTTCGATAGCTTACCTTACTTGTTTTTCATGATTAGAGTGTTCTCTCTGCGTGCGTGAGAAAGTTATTCTGAAACTGTTTCTCAAACTTGTATTTAGCTGAGCCATAGCGATTAATATTTGCTGGTGTTCATCTCACTGACTGATTCAATTAAAACGTACCTGCCACTTAATTATATCCGCTAAGGGATTGGAAATGATTAATTGTTGACAGGTTCTCTTATAGTATTTACTTGAAATTATCATGTGTAAAAAATACACTTCTTATAACGGAGTTTTATAAAATTTACCTGTAATGTGTTGAAACTTGTCTATTACTAAATTACACATTATCCGTAGGCTTATCTGACTGGGTTATGCCTTTTTATTTAGAAGAATTAGGTCTCATTTGAGTATTTAATTGCATCTAGTTTTTATTACTTTGTCCTATATTAAATAAATCTTTATTTGACTAAATAGGATGAGTAGTCATATTGATACAATTAATCTGATTAAATCACTATAAATCATCTGGTTTTAGTTAAATTCGGATTTATTTACATATAAATCTGTATTTGACTAAAATCGGGTGAGTAGTTATATAGATAGAATTATTCGATCATGTCACTTGGATAAGACCTTTTGCACATTTACACTTCTACTGTATGTAGCATACTTATTTAAACCGCCATATTGGTTTTCCAAATAACGTCATCGCTGGAGGCTGGGCCTAGATGACTTATTTCTTTGCCCTATTGTAAATATATCTTTATTTGACTAAAATCGGATGAGTAGTCATATTGATACAATTACTCTAATTAAATCACCTATGAATCATCTGGGTTTAAAGCAAATGAGGACTTAATTGCAAATAAGTAAGACACTATTTAGCTGCAGATCAATCATGTTACTTGGGTCGGACATGTTGTACAGAGAGGGGACACTGGTTTGGTGTACGGGGTACTCAGAATTTTCAGTATACCATTTGCTCTATGTAGCATTTACTTATTTCAACCGCCATATTGGTTTTCCAAATGAGAACTGTCAAACTACGTCACGCTGGAGCAGGGTGCAGGCGGATTGTGAACTGAACAAATTGAGTAAAAATTACCCACAAATCGACCCCGAAGGCTTTGCCAATATTCTATCAAAAACAAGGTAAGTGGAAGGTGAATGCAATCTAAAGAGTCCGAAGCATTAACCAATATACAATTTTTATATGTAAAATATTATTACGATATAAGAATATGGTGCATGTGCCAGGGATCTTACTATGGTGGAGATATGTAGAACTATAATTTCCTCTACCAATAAATCACGTTTAGACATGTATTTTCATAACAACATTAAATTTAACTTGTCGCTTACGCCTAATATTATTTGAATGGAACAATAACAATCATAACAATACTTCGTTGAAGGAAATTTTTGTGTAAACCCATAGGATATCCTTAGGTTGTTTGTATTATGTGTTGCATTGTTAAACAACTGTTATTTTTATAACTTTTAAAATGTAATCTTACGTAATAGGTTAGGATGAAATTCCACCATATTAATCTACCATTCTTTTAATTATATATTACTATACTTGTTACTTGCTTGTTATACCTGTTACTTACTTTTATACTTGTTATTTTTTACAAGTCTTTATCATTCCATTTATAATAATGGTTGTTACTTGTTATATGGGAATTTTATTTATGTGCACATTCCTTCTTGTTCTCTCCGTGTCGTACGACACTGGTGCTCAACCGGTAACCGGAGGTGTATCCACGCTAGCCCGGGAAGATAACCTCATTGCATACAACTACCCAATTGGATCCCAATAGGAGAAGATTGTGGTACGTTTCAAAGTGGATACACCGTACAATGAGATATTTTTTGAAAAATATATGTTTAAAATATTTTTGCTTTTGTAGTAAATATAAATGTTTATAAATGAATTCGATATAGTGTTTTGAATGTGGAACACTTCCTCACATTCTGAATAATTGGAATCTTAGTACTATGTTAAGTATATTTGAAAGTAAGAATTTTAAGCCTTCCAAAACAATTGAACATTTTGAAAATCTTTTGAGCTTCTCTCAAATGCCATAATACGTGCAGTCGTTACCCGCTCGTGAAATGACAAAGTTTTGCAAGTTGCTTGTAAACTATAACGTAGACTAATTCTTGTACAACTTTTTTAATTAATATCTAACATTGTTTTATCTTCCACAATTTACATATCTAACAATTATTACGCATTAAATGTAGTTTTATACATTTTCTGTCAATAGGACGAGATTTAATAAGAGGTCATAACAGACTCTCTCACCATACAAAAATAGTTGGTGGCCAACTAGCTCCTAACAATTCAATTCGCTTTATTGCTTATCTATTGTACAATGACCAGCTTCAATGTGGATCATCTATAATTAGCCCGAAATATGTGTTAACAGCAGCTCATTGTATTTATCAGTAAGTAAAACCGTTTAACACCTTCGCTGCGAAGCCAAACTTTGACAAATGACTTACTACGCCAAATGTCTTCCGTGTCTGGAGTAGAAAAAAAAAACGTAATCTGCACTCCATAGCTGGGACCTTAAACGGTCATATAATGTTCATTTTGTGCGCCACAGAGGACACTATTCCTTGGCGGACACAATAAGAAACGGCACTAGTTTTCAACTAATGTGGTATTAAAAAAAAGTATGCGCAATTGTTTTGATATATTTTTAATATGTTGATGATATAATGAGGAGACTGTTTGGAAATTGTTATATGTCGGCGAATCGGGAGTTGGTGGTCTATAAAATAACTTGTATTAGCATAAAAAATAACAAAACAACTTGCAGTATTATAGAAACTCAAAATTACAATACATGACAAATATTTGACATTCTATTTACCGCGGCGAATCCGTAAGACAAAATGTGATATATTAAGGGAGTGTATGCTGTGGCGCAGTACTTCTTACATTATCAATAAAATTCTTTGTTACGCCTCAGAATACACACATAGCGGACACCTCAATATTAGCGTACGAGAGAAGAGTATGGCCAAACCAATACTAAGATCGTTTACTCAGAACGCCAAAGACGAAGCACGTACATTTATTTACTTTAGTAATTGTGTCTGCTTGGCTTAAAAAATATATGTGTCGGGCGGTCACCGATTCTAGCACGGCGCAGCAAGATTATTTAACAGCGGACACCGGTGATCGCCATGGCAGCGAAGGTGTTAAATATTACATGTATCATTTAGTATATTTTGTTATAAAATAAGAAATATGTCTTCCCTCAATATTACATCGAATGTGTCCCGTATTCTATGAAATACTTGTAAAAATTTTAATTTCGATATTTTCAACTAAAAACACGCCTTGAAGGTCCACTATAAGAAAAGTTATTTTTGAAATATGTTTAGGTGTGCACAAAGCAATGTCTCCTTAACTACTGGACCGATTATAATAAAATTTAATGAACACTAACTAGTATCACAGTAAATTTCTGCATACTGAACTCCTTTTTAGATCCAAAATGACAAAAATTGGCCATTTGTAACTTTCTGAAACAATTAGTATTGTCATGTATCTTTTGGTTACGTGAACAATGGAAAGGATGAGAGTCCGGTGGCTATGTCCTACCCTAATCCCTTCGCTAAATTTTGGGATTGAATGAAAATACTAAAATTAATTATGATAAACTACAGAGGGAGGAGTAGCCGTATTTATCGCGAATTGGAACGATGTGGGGACAGCTGATGGCTTAGCTTTCGGTACCAATATTTATTAAGTTCTAGAATCCTTAAGCTATATTCTATTAATGTTTGGTTAAATAAATATAATTTAAGGAAACACTTACATTGGTGTGGTCAGGCTGTCGATGCAAAAAAATAAATATTCCTTAGAACGCAATTCAATTAAATATTCATTTAAATTATCTGACGGCAGGTTCCAGTCTCAGAACAGTCCTGTACTCTAATCAAATGCCCTATTATATAATTTTTTATTGATTCACTATCCCTACACACTACTTCTCAATAAAATAAATCATACTTATGGATTTATCTACTTCTATACTCAATAAAACTAAAAAAACGTATGAATTTCTATCTAACTATTTAATTTAGACATTTACTCGTAACAATAATAATTTTAATATTTTAATTTAATTTACTTTATTTACAATTTCTACTTCTGTCCCGCAAGTGGCATAGGTGTTGCTTTCGGATTTAAAATTTTTTTTTTCGTTATCTACGACTGACTGAAAAATACCTATTGCCTATCACTAAATCTTGTTCTGGGCCTACCTGCGACCTACTTTGTCCTACTTCCATAATTTATTCGTCATTGCTATACTTTCACTAACTATCTATTAACCCTACTCTCGCTAATTTCAGCCGCCATAATTAATATTCGACTAATTATTTGCGCCTTCCGCTGCCGATAATTAGTCGCTGCCGATAAAAGAGCGGTACACACATGCGTACACATGAGCGGTACACACATGCGGTACACACATGCGTACCGCTCTGTACTGTGTTATCTTCCGCATACGCATCAATCACCAATCAATTCGACAAGTACTAATAATACCGTAGCCTTTACGCATAGCTAACAGCTAAAAATCTAGCCAATCAAAGACTTTCCCCTGCTACCTAATATCTGTGTGACTTTGCGTCATTGAACTCCTTCTATCTGTCGGCAAAAACTAAAAACGAGTTTCTTCCAATTCCCATAGAAATCCTATATTTTACTCTTTTATGTAAGTGTCAGGTTCTTAATGTTTTAAATAATATTTCCTGTTATGAAGGAACGATTAATAGATACTCAAGGTCCTAAATAACTTTAACTGCTTTAATTTTTTATGACCGTAAGAATGTTTGTCTCACCAAACATTGTAAAGGAACCAACCATTTTGGATTAATTTCGTCGACAATTTCGAGCGTTAGAGTATTAGTAATTAAGTGAGTTAATTATTTAGAAAACTGCATATTGACGTATAGGGAGTTTAATTTGCCTTAAAAAAACAGGGTAAGTGTAGATGCGTATTTCTGGAGTAGTAGTGCCAGAGGCTTTCATTAGGTGAAACCCTTCATCAGTCCCCATTCCTTTCACATCACATCATTGCTTTCGAAATCTAGATCTCAACTATGTGCACATCTTGGCTAGCAAACCAATTTGCAAACCATTTGTATGAATGTACGTGCGTATGATTGAATGTCTATATTGTTACGAAAGAGATATTATCACATTAAATGCAGTTATACTAAGTAACAAAAGGTGAGATAATCTATTAGGGTGGCAACTCAGCCAAGCAATTAGTAATTATAGCAATTAGGGACTTAAACAATTAAAGTTCACCTATTTCTGAAATTACCATTCCTAGATCATCTCTAGTACTAGAAGACGCGCAATACTAATTAAGAGATTTTAATTAAGTAGATTTTAATTAAGAAAATATAGATGGTACTACGTTTTAAGGAGAATAATATTTGTTAATAATTCAGTTAGCTAGTTATTTCGGAAACTACATTTTGATATTTAAGGAGTTCAAATTGGCTTCAAAATAAAGGTACGGGTAGATGTGGGTAGATGTGCAAAATAAAGGTACGGGTAGATGTGCATTTCTGGCATAGCTGCTAGCCTTCATCAGTACCCTCTGCTTTCACACGTCATCACATGTATCTAATAGAATTACTTCAACATCAATCTCTTTAATCGAAATCGACGTTACTACTTTAAAATTAAAATTCTTTTGGCTATATCTCAAGAACATTGAAACATTTTTTTGAAAAACTGCACCAATTGATTTCCAATGTTTAAATAGTTACACGCAATAATCACAAAATCTAAATAAACCACAATACTATTCTAATTATAACTTAACTTTAGGTTGGAATGTAAAAATTTTAAAGTAAAAGCTGGAACTAATCAAATATCTTCTAAACCACCAACGTATGCGGTAGGCCGATGCGTCTATAATTCCAAGTTCAATTTAAGACGACCTGATTACGATGTAGGTATATTAGAAATTACTGGATCGATTAAATTCACAAGAGATATACAACCAGTGCGAATAATAACGAATCGCAATCCAGATGTACCAGATAACACGAGTGTTTATGTGGCAGGTAACCAAAGGTTAAAGTAAGATATACTATAAAAGAGTTAACAGTTATTAATAATAGAAGGCCCTAGCAATCAATGGCGATCCTAGAAAAGTAATCTAGGAATTAATTTAATGTAAGTGAATATCTGCAATATCTATACACAACAATACTTTATAATAAAGCAAAACGATAATTATTAGAACCCTTGCTTCAGTAAAGCCAAAGAATCAACCTTACTAAAACAAATCCGGCTCATGAATTTGTTTAACGAATTTATATGAAACGCATCAAGATTTTATTAAACTTGACCATAATGTGAGGGGATTTATAACCTTTGCTAATTAATAAAACCCGTTCTGGTTATAATTATTTAAAACACATTAAAATTCGGAAGACATCCATTAACAAGAAAATAATTTGCATTTGATAAAATCAAACACCAAAATTCAAATGACTAAAATAAATATCAACTTTATTAAAATAGTGCATAGTCAAAGGTTAGATTAAAATACATACGTCGAAAAACACAGCGACAAAAATTTATTTACGACGTTGTATTAAGATTCATATATACTTAGTTTTATATTAGATGACGATTTATTATATTAATAAAAATTATTTATTCAAACTAAATAAAGTAAAATCATAATAATTTATTCAAAATAAAATCAAATAATTTAAAGTGTTCGAGTTTCTCAATTAAGATAAAATAATTCCTATTCATATTTTATATTTAAGTCATAGCTGCCACAATAAAAATGAACGAGAAAATATGCATACTTTAGATAAACTTTTTATACTAAAGCTATTATTACCAATAGAATTCTGTCCAAGACTGAATTAGGGTTTGACCGGTTAACGGTGTCGATCCCTGATAAGCAATAACGGAGCAAGAATTCATTGTGTCCTACTTTTACTTATTAAAGGTCTGTCCAATGCATTATTTTTCAATTATCTCTCTCTAGAATTAGGAGCATAAAATTGTTGCATAAAACGAAAAACACTACTTCTTCTTTCTTTTGCATCAAATGTCTTTTTTGTCACAGAACTTTTTCTTTCCCTTGGACGTTTCCAAGTTGCAAGACGTGTGCTACATTATATTTGGTGTGTTTAATTAATCGGTATTTCTCTTAGATCATGTTTTTAAAAAGTTTTAAAGATTTTTACATTAGAATGCCAATAAGTGAATAGATGTACCATCTTTTTTGGCGCTACAATAATATGACCGTCGCCGGTAACAAGGTTTAAAACTTATTGTTTTCCTTTCACTTTTACCAACTTCTTTATTTATTGATTTTCATTTGCTACATGTGTTTCTCAAAAAATCAATAGCTTGTTCAATTTAGCATTTATTTTTGTTAAAGCGGTGACAGCTCAAAATTCGATTGAGTAGCTTGTTTACAGTAAGTACTTAAAAATGAAATTTCAAATCAAGGTTCTCGTTGGCTTGTTTAAAAATTTAACATAAAGCCTAATTCAATAACCACTGAACCCCACTATAGCAAAAGAATTACTAGAGAAGCCATAGAAATCTAAAAACGACTGAATACGATAAATGACACAGAAAACATTTCTAGCACTTAGAAACTTGAATTACATCCATACCGTGAAAATAAAAAACAAATAATTCACATCAGCAACAAACCAGACAAAAATGCATCTATGCTACGACTACCATCAGCATCCACTCAACCACCCAGTGTACGACCACCATCAACAACATATGTAGACACAGTGGCATGCGTCACCGTTCCAGCTGCGGCAGGCGCTGACGTAGAAAGGAGAATAACAAGGTCTCATGCGAAACGCATTACACAATTACTTTTCAGACTTTCTCTAAGTCTCAATAATGCCAAATATGACTTTGGCGAAATATCG